>JAHPZR010001218.1:0-2500 GCA_019787425.1 Platygyra sinensis | reverse complement strand
ACATCGAGATTCTTGGAAGCGAACAAAGTTCGACTCCATGGTCACATTTTGGGCTAAAATACCCTATCGAAACATCGTTTCAGAGCTGGATCTCTTCAAGAATAAGATAACAAACTATGCAATTCTCCATTCGGAGTAACTCGCCGACTGCAGCTTGGCTAGTGTCGAGAAAAAACAGAGGAAACTGTGAAGCCAACATGCTTTAGCTTGCGTTTACATATAAGCTCAGCTATTCTTGTCCGCAGGAAATCGAAACCACAGACAAATCATTCACAGTAGTCTTACGCCGTAGAGCGTTAAATAAGGCGGATCGTGTCGACCTCGAAATCTCAGCCCGTTGGAGTAGATCAATTCGACCACTTGGAGTTAAATATACGTGCCGTCGAGTGCGAGTAAGAAAAGGCTTGCAATAATGTTGTTCTGTGGATTTGATTTTCCTTGCTCTAATGCGATTTGAATGAATTCGATGCACGTGCAGTCGAACGACCCCAAAGTTCCGGTAAACTCACAAATTGTGTAATTAAAACGTCTCATTTATCCTTTTAATGGTAACGGTTTAGCATAAAGGACTAATGTATTTAAAATAGAATAAATTGTGGAAATACCCATCTAACTTAAGGTTTCCATGCGGCTCTTAATTGTTTACATTCTTTTCTCAAGGTGAAAGAAAATATTTTGGGGCTCTGTTCGTAGTTGCACAAAGCCTTTAAAAACGTAACATAACTACCCACCAACTCCTATTTATACCGTTTATTTCAAAGTACGCGATATTATTCAGTAATTTCCTCAAGCTCTGACGCCAGCACTAACTTTCAACATGAAAATCTAGGCTATAAATTAAAAGAGAAGCAGGAAAATTGATTTTGAGATTGGTAATGGATTTAGCTCCCGCTCTTCAGCGAGACCACCAATGCTCTGCGCTGTGTAAGAGCCTACGCTTCGGCAGAACCAGAATGCACTGCGAGAAGTAAAAGGAATTAGCTTCCACGGTTCTTATCTATCGCGGCTGATCTGTGTATTAATCTACTTACTAGATAGTGCTTGTTACGCTCGAAATAACAATAAATCCCGAGTTATCCTTGCATTCTGTGCTAACTGGGTTAACAGTAACTGTGCACATTAAAATTTCGGTTTTCTTTAATATTGGAGGAGATGTCCAGTAGTGTCAAGAAAAAGCCTTGATCACAGACTCCCGCCGGTAAGCTACAAAACTAAAGAAAATCACACTCTTTTGATACAACTGGATTAAGACCATAATGCCTGAGAGGAGTAAATGTTAATCGTGAAGTTTTCGTAAACATTACTCAAACCTACCATAAGATGCACATGGACACGCTTAGCTACTAAAGTTATCAAAATCCCTCATTAGGATAGTCTGTGTTTGAAACTCGTCGAGAAAAAAAAAAACTGCAATACGCAGTTCTCAACCGGCAGATCGCTCTCGGGTAAGAAGTCGGTGCATCCGTCGGTTATGTTCGAAGGTGCTGTCGAGCAATTTGATGCATTAAGCCGGTAACTGTGGAGCAGATATCGAGATTCTATCAGTGTCTTTTGCTTTCACAGAGGACACACAAACAGAATTCAACGTCCTGCCACGTTTCTCAATCCGTTTTTACAAAACGTTTATTAACGTCAAATGAACTTTATGTAATTCATTGAGTCGTCCATTAAAGGAAATACGATTTTCACCTGTGGTATCAACAAATAAAATTAACACCGCTCTAAGAGTTTTCTTTCGCGTCGTCGTTTTCGAATAGATATAATGATATTTTAACCGGCCCACAGCAAGAAACTTTCAATTTTACTGATTGCAAAGCTCATTACTCAGTTCTCTGGTGAGACAGTCGAGCGAGATATATCAGGATACGGAATTTACTTATCCTCAGTGGTCGGCTTCTTTACCCAGGACCCTCGAAGACACTAGAAGAATGCACTAAACACAGAGTATGAAAAGTCTACTCTCTTCGGGTCCTGGAAGGTGATCCCAGAGTTCTCATGGAAATTATTTTGGAAGAGGAGACTTTTCAATTATTTTTATTATGCTCTTTCACGCATGATATCTTACTTAATCTCCAGATTCATGGTGATCTATTCACAAGCTGACGATGTTCTCAGCCCCGAAACTCTTTTGTTTGGCTGACAATATTTGAAGAAAAGAAATTCTGCTTGTGCAAATAGATTTTGTGTTTTGCTACACGAATATTCGTCATAAAAAGTAAATTTCAACGAAGACACTTGAACAGTAGCACATGCCTTTGAAAATCCTCTTCAAGATCAAATTTTTAAAACATTTTGAGATTTTAAAAAAAAAATAAATTAAAGAATATAACATGCGGCCCCGAGGCATATTTATTCCGTATACGCTTTATCTGGCACGAAGTTGAATCATTCTATACTGCTCATTCACCCTACAATGTTATCGTTCTTAAAATATTAAAGTAAGGATAATAGTGCATATATTGGCTCGGCGTTTGAATTCTCTTTTTTTTAAATCGTTAAT
>JAHPZR010001217.1:82500-84223 GCA_019787425.1 Platygyra sinensis | reverse complement strand
GGTTCGGTATCGGATACAGGAAACTCAAAGTAACTGCTCCAAAAACATTGATAACAGCTAATATTATTAATTTCCGGTGAAGTGCTTAGCGTTGCGAAATGTTCTTAAAGGTAACAAGGTGTATGGTATCACATGATTTATTTATTTTTATAATTATTTGTTTGCCTACAAGAGTCTAGCGCCTGTCATGTGGTCTAGTGTCTATAGCGAACTAGTAGTCTTGGTTGTAAGCTTGGGTTCGAGTAATTTTTTTCAGGTGATCGTATCACGAGTTAGTTCTCCTGCACAAGTCAACAGACACAGACCCAACTTGTGTTATAAGTGTAGATTGTGGAAGAGGTTTTACGCTCTTAACACTGGTTGAATCTTCGATACGGATTGTGCTGTTTTGTTTTTTACGGTTGCATAGTGGTTTATCCAGTACCGCATAAATTTGCGCTGACGAGGAAACTCATATGGTCTGTACATACAAGTTTAGGTCGACAAGCATGTCGCACGCGCGATAGGTCAAGGGTTTGGTATCGGATAAACTTGTGCACAGGCAACTCAAAGGAACTGCTGATAACAGCTAATTATTAATTTCCGGTGAAGTACTTAGCGTTGCGAAATGTCCTTAAAGGTAACAAAGTGTTTATTTCATGGAGAAACAATGGCAATACTGTTTGTTGTTTCTCCTGTTTTGTAGCTATATGAGTAGCATAGTAAAAAATTTTAAATAGACTAAATTACCGGGATTGCTAAGTTTATGATCTGAAGCAATGTAATAAGAACATCGTCATAGGTGAACCGAAAGAAGAAAACAACCCGAGTACTTGTATTGCAAGCTATACTTATTATTATTACTTTTTTTTGGGGGGGGGGGGGGGGGTAGGTTTCTAAAAATAACTGTGGGGCTGCGTCGGCTGCGTCGGTGGGAAGTATAACAGGATAGTTTGGTTTTATAAACTGAGTTGATACTGAGTCGATAATGTGAATTGGCCCCCGAAAAGAGATTCGAAAACTGACCTTTCGAGCGTTAGCCATTCGTCGAAGCGAATTAGTAGTTATTAGCACCACGCAACCGTGAAAAATCACAGCTTTCGGAACTATAAACAGGCTAGGCGAAAACCTGTTTGCCTTTGGAACGAATTAGTACTTATAGGCACTGGGCGACTGCACCGTAATATTAGGGGTGGCGAATGGTACCCGGTAAATTTACGGTCTCGGAAATTTTTGTTCCAATCTCGAAATCTCGGAGGCGTTTTGAAGAAGTCTCGAAATCTCGTTTTCTCGTGTTTCTTTGCGTCTCGGATTCTCGAATTTTTGGCCGTGAGGTCTTCTAGTCTTGGATTTTTGTTTTTTGGCCAACGGTTTCGATCACTGAAACCATGATAAAATTGTTTATTTGATTAAAAATGTACGATAGCAGTCTTTCGAAAATGTAGGCCCGACAAGTCAGGTTTTTAAGTCGAAGATTAGTCGTCATGGCGTAACATTTTGGAACTCTTGACTTATCGATCTTACATTTATTTATCTTAGAATATCGTGTAGCTCATGTCTCGCTGCAAACAGTTTTCGAAACCGGCTCGGGCTCGGTTCTCTTCGTACAGAGTCTCGGGCTCGGATTTTGTTAAAACTTTCAAGTCTCGGTCTCGGATTTTAAAACAAGGATCTCGGCGTCTCAGCGAGTCTCAGATTTTACCATTCGCCACCCCTAATATTATGATTTTAAAGCAGTTGATAC
>JAHPZR010001217.1:0-80000 GCA_019787425.1 Platygyra sinensis | reverse complement strand
TATTTCTGAAGTTTGAAATTTAGTGACGTCATGTGAAAACCAGCAATACCTTGCAAACAGTGCAAAAACTATGGTGTTACTGTTTTGAGATGCACTAATATGCATTTAATATCGGTACCCATTTTAACATTTTCTTTAAAATTCAATGTTAGGGAAACATCTACTAATCGTGTACGTGAATCAATTTTATTGTAACCGAATCTACATACAGGAAAAACTACAGGATTCCAACTATATGTTAAAAATCGTAAGCCACACATGTACGCATCGCAGACCTATTTTTTTTTACGTCAGAAACGTGTCAGCATTCGATTTTATAACTTGTACCTATTGTGACTCTATTGTTACGCTATCACCTCATAATCTTCGCATTCCAGGCATTCTTGAGGAGTGTACTCAGCATTTTTATATCTCGAAATGTGCAGTTTAAATGAAGTGAAAAAGAATTCATTCAATTCATTCTTACACCGTTTTAAGCTTTCAAAGGGTTTTCGGACTTGAGCGCGAGATCGCTGTATTTTTTAAAATAGAAACGTAGTATTGCAATTTGTTTTACGTACGACACATTGGAGATGGCACTGCAAGGTTACTGCGTGACAATAGGTAACTTATATAATCAAATGTTACCACGTTTCAGTCTGGATTTTGAACCTAGTACTGCATTTTGTACTCGGTCTGCAGTCTGCATTTTGTACTTATAGTCTGAATTTTGTACTCGGTCTGCAGTCTGCATTTTGAACCTAGTCTGCATTTTGTACCTAGTCCGCATTTTGTACTCGGTCTGCATTTTGTACCCAGTAGTCTGCATTTTGTACTGACCGTATGACCGGTTTTTATTATGAGGTTGCCCGTGAACGCAAATTTATCCTGAATGAACCAAACTCCACCGCTAAATCTTCGATTAAAAGCGAAAATTAAAAAGCACAATCCCCACTCAAAATCTTCCCTTTTAGAAAAAGATGAAATTAAAGGCAGTCCGCTGATCCTACAAATTGTAAAGGAACACCGCAAAGGCCATGTTTCGCATACCACAACAACTTAGGCAAACGTGAAAACAGCAAACAGATTATTGTTATTGTTTCTCTCTGAAATCAACACCTTATTATCTTTAAAGACCTTCTGCAACGCTAATTACCTCACTGGAAATTAATTTGTTGTTTTAACCTTCCAGTAGACCTGTTATCAATAAACTTTCGTATTGCTTTTACTACTGACAAAACCATTATCGATTAATTAATCACAAACAGTCTTTCTTTGACAGAAAATATAAAACAGCTCATTTGTAAAAGTTCATATAAAACTATAAACTGCAAATGAATTGTACCCTGACTTTATTATCACTCACTACACGTAAATCTTATGTTTCAGTGCACATACAACGCTCATGCAGTGCTCTGATAGTGCTCATTTAATTCACTTCATGGCTGGCAAAAGTCCAGTCTTACTGTGACTGCGCTAACCGTGTGTGCGACTTGATTGTCGATCTAAACTTTTATGTATGTATGGACGATATGTTGTTATTATGAGTTTGCTCGCGAACGCAAATTTCTGCGATACAGTAAAAACCCACATAAAAGAACATGTGTTGTGGGGGGTTCAGGCTGATGTTGTTCTTATATACGGCCAGCCCAACTATAAATATCATTTCTTGACGCCTTTCAACGCAGGAATGTTGAGATGGCCAAGTGGATAGCAAGTTCGCCTTGAAATCCAGCCACCGAAGTAAGGCCGAAGTTCGAACCCTAGCCGGCGCGCATTGCCTTGTTTCCTCCCCACCTTTACTTCTGGTTAACTTCTGCATAAATTAATAAACATTTAATTTCCGTCCGATTAAAAAGTCCACGCAGATTCCCGGATGAAGGCCCAACATCGCTAAAACTCATTCATGCGAATGCGCGCATGAATAAGTTAAAAAGAAGAGGTCGTGTCCGTTTTCTTATGCAACGGCAAGGTGGAAGAAGCCGAAAAAAATCGTTAAGCTCGCATTGGGCTGAAAACTTAGCGGAGAGTAATAAAGGGCTCTTACTTCGACCAGGAGCAAATTATGGCTGAAGGAGTTGAACAAGCAGCCAAGCGCTAAAAGCGACCCGTCGGTTTCCACACGAACATTTAGTACAACCGATCGAAAATCGCGGTTGAAGAACCTTGAAGATCTGGAAAGCGAAAACACTGAAACATGGCAAAAGCTCTATGGCCCCGCTACGTAGCCGGTGAAAGACTACAGGAGAAGATCAATGAATCGGTGACTTGTCGCTTTTGTCAAGGAAGTGTTGAATTTGTGGAAAACTTACGAACTTGGTTCCACTTGAATGTTCCAGTGTCAGAACCAAAACTGTCGGTCGCGCTAAACTAATCTTGTATTTCCGACGACTGAAAAAAGCAAGGCGTTCGCGATAAATTGCGCATCGGTTCTTGGCTTTCGAGCTATCGGTGGCGGTCACGTCCCGCGTAAAGATGTGGCCTGCTGCCCACACCTGTCAAATGCCTATTGTTATTGCAAGATGATTAGGTGTGGGGTCGAGTAATGGCGACATAAAGACGTGTGTTGCTGCCGTCCGCCCATCTTTCTGCTCTGTTTTTGGCAAATGGCCGTTTATTTCGGTCAATTTTCGGCAGATCTTCAGCCTCTTCTGACGAATCAACTTTCTCGCCGGAAATTAAAAAAACCAAGCCATACTCTTCGCCAAAGCATCACGAAGACGAAATAATGACAGCTCTCAGTATGACACAAGATGTTGGTGCAACTCTGCAAGCAATCCTAGCAAAGTTGGAAAAGCTTGATTCAATAGAATCAGCCGTGAAGAAAATTGAAGTCAATCTCGAGAACTTAGAGAAACGAACCCAAAGGCTAGAAGTTTTTCAAACAACAGCGAAGAAAGATATTGACGATCTAAAAGAAGGGATCAACTTCACCGGACAACAACTCCAAGATAAGACAAAAGCTGTGGAGAGTGCTCATCGACTCTATGAAACTCAATTAGCAGAGCTGACGACAAGATGCCAGAAAAACGAGGATTTGTTAGATGAGATCCACACGAAGAATCTTTACTTAGAAGCCTACTCTCGCCGGGAGAATATTAAATTCACGAACATAGAAGAATCGACAGAAATAGGCGGCCGCTCTGGTGAAGACACTGAAGAAGTTCTTCGGAATTTTTTGGAACGGGATCTCGGTTACCGGGATGCAAGGAACGTAGAAATTCAGCGAGTACATCGCATCGGAAAAAGCAAGGATGGAAATCCGCGCCCTATTCTGGCCCGCTTCCTTAGGTACAAAAACTGTCAACAGATCCTTTCACTGGGGCACCGGCTTAAAGACACTAATTTTCAAATGTTCCGAGATCTTCCCCAGGAAATTATTACCCGCCGCAAAGTACAGATGGCAGCTTTTAAGGATGCCAGAAGAAATGGAGTTGCTGCCTCTTTCAGCCAATCTCAGCCGGATAAACTGTACATCAGAGGTAAACTGTGGCCGGTCGGGCAAAAATTTACTTGTTAATTAACATTAGATACAAACTTTGTTCAGATTGACCTGTAAATTCAATCTCTCGCAGTTTTATTTTTGCCAACAAGCTTTTCTCCAATTAGAGGCGGTCGGCAGCCCAAACGGCCTAATAGAGCTGCAGGCTTTTCTTTTTTATTCTATTTTGGTTTTTTTACTGTAGCAAGCAATCAGGATGCCTAATTTCTCCACCATAAGTCCGTTAGTAATTTTATTCATCTTGTGTGTGTTTTCGTTTTATTGTCTCTTGGGCATAGAAACTTATTTAATTAACAATAGCTTAAAGGCATGTGGTAATTTAAATGTCTTTTATGGTGAAAATGCAAAATAGTCAACACAGACTCCTTTTTCACTCACAATACAACAGATCTGAAAATAGTTTCCCTCAATGTCAGGGGATTGGGAAACAATGCCAAAAGGAAAGAGGTGTTTAACTGGCTAAGAGCGAAAAAGCAATCTATGTATATGCTGCAAGAGGTCCACTGTACTCAAGACAAAGCGCTCTTCAGCTGCTGCAGCAGTAATAAAGCAGGGGTTGCTATTCTTTTCAATAATAATTTCAATTTTCAGATCCACAAGGTTTTCTCGCATCCGAATGGACGCTTTTTAATATGTGATATCGTTGCTGATAGCAAGCATCTGACTCTGGCTAACATTTATGCTCCGAACGAAGACGATCCAAACTTCTTGCAGGTTTTCTTCGATCATTTGTCAAACTTTGGATGTGAGGAAATTATAATTGGTGGGGACTTTAACTTAGTTCTTGAAGTTGAAAAAGACAAGAGAGTTGGCCTTGCCAGAACACACAAGAACGCTTTAAAAGTGATTCAGGATTTCTCTGAAAATCTTGGTCTAACTGATATCTGGAGACTTTTTAACCCGGATGCAAGGAGATATACTTGGCGCCAAAACCAACCAGTCATACATTGCCGACTCGATTTTTTCTTGTTAGTGAATCATCTTTATGTAATGTGACCCATGCAGATATTCTTCCTGGTTTCAAAACGGACCATTCGATGATTACTCTGAGTGTAGCTTTACACTCGAACCCCAGAGGTAATGGTTTTTGGAAGTTGAATACGTCCCTTTTATCCGAAACGAGATATGTCCAAGAAATTAAAACAGCAATTGAAAACACTGTGAACCAGTACAAAGACGACACCTCGGTGAATCCAGCTCTACTTTGGGAAATGATCAAATTAAAGGTGCGAGAGAAATCAATATCTTATGCTGCATACAAAAATTTGACAACAAGGAAACGTGAAGAAATGTTGGAACGCGAAATCGCTTTATTAGAAAAACATTTAGATAATTTATACAATATTAATCCTCATACCGTATTGTTGCAGAAAGAATTTTTACCTTAAAGAAAGAACTGGAAACCATTTTAGAGTATCGGACCAAAGGCGCTATCATTAGGTCAAAGTCGCAATGGTATAACGAAGGCGAAAAGAACTCCGCATATTTTCTAAATCTCGAAAAAAGGCACTGTAAACAAGGAGCAATTAGTCAATTAAAAATTAATGACACTGAATTTGTCACCACAGATAGAGATATCTTATCTGAATGTACGACTTTCTACAAAAACCTTTACACCTCAAAAAAATCCGATAGCCTCCAGTCAACACTCTTCTCTGAATTGAGCTCCGCTTCTTTGACCAATGAAGAACAAACTTTATGTGAAGGCCCTTTAACCCAAACAGAATGTTTGGAAGCCCTGAAGAAGATGGAGTCCGACAAAACGCCAGGCACGGATGGACTTCCTGCCGAATTTTATAAAGTTTTTTGGAAAGACATCTCTTCTTTTTTAATCTCGGCACTCAACTATGCTTTTGTCTCTGGCTGCCTCTCAGTGACACAAAGACGAGGGGTTATAAAACTAATTCCTAAAAAAGACGCGCAACTATACTTCATCAAAAATTGGAGACCTATTACCCTTTTGAACACCGATTACAAAATCGCAGCAAAATCTATTGCAAACCGAATTAAATTAGTTCTTCCAAACCTTATCAACCACGATCAAACAGGATTTTTGAAGGGCAGATTTATAGGCGAAAATATCAGACTTATTGACTGTATTATTCAATACGCCACAGAAAAGAATATCCCGGGCCTACTACTTTTTATTGACTTTGAAAAAGCATTTGATTCTCTCGAATGGTCCTTCATACATGACACATTAAGATCCTACGGTTTTGGCGCTTCGTTAATCGACTGGGTGAAAACCCTGTATAGTCATAGTGAAAGCTGTATTCTGAATAATGGATGGGCAAGTAATTTTTTTGAGATTCAAAGAGGTGTAAGGCAAGGCTGCCCGCTCTCACCTTATTTATTCATCCTATCGGCAGAGGTGCTTGCCACGGCAATAAGGAAAAATACTAATATAAAGGGAATCTCTGTAAATAATGTGGAAATTAAGCTAAGCCAGTATGCCGATGACACGACACTTATATTAGACGGTTCACGCGAATCTCTTCTTTCATCCCTTGCAATGCTTGACGATTTCAGCAAAGTCTCTGGCCTCAGACTCAATGATAAAAAAACGGACGCTTTATGGATCGGCGCAAGTATTGGAAATGATAAAATTCTGGTACCAGGAAAAGAACTAAAATGGCCAAAAGACAAGGTTAAATTCCTAGGTCTATGGGTTTCAACACATCCCGAACTATCTGCCTCTTTAAACTATAACGAGAAACTTGAAAAAGTTAAAGAACTCCTAAGATGCTGGAAATACCGCCGACTCACATTGTTAGGGAAAATCTCTGTTATCAAATCACTAATTGTCTCCCAATTAGTTTATCTACTCTCGCCTCTTCGCTCTAACTACAAGGTTTTAAACGAAATAAACGATTTACTCTACACTTTTCTATGGAATGGTAAAGGCGACAAGATAAAACGGAAGGTAATGATTAACGACTTCGGTGCTGGTGGAATAAAAATGGTTGATATTAGCTCCTTCAATAAATCCCTCAAAACCACATGGATTAAAAAATATTTAGATAACAACAACAAGGGAAAATGGAAAATCTTTTTTGATATAACCTTCAAAAAATATAGCTGTCAAAACTTTTTTTCCTACAACCTCAACGTTAGAGACACCGTATCGTTAATAACAACTTCGGACGCCTTTTTAAAAGAGCTATTAGAAATTTGGGCAGAAGTAAACTTTGAACCCGAAATAGCATCGAAAGATCACTTTTTAGACCAACAACTTTGGCACAACTCCTTAATAAAGATAGCCAACAAAACAGTTTTTTTTCAAAATTGGTTCACTAAGGGAATAACTCGGGTGAAACATCTTTTAGGACCTGACAACAACTTTCTCTCGTTAAATGACTTTCGCTGTAAGTATGAAATAGACCCTCGCCCTCTTAGCTTCTATGGATTAATATCGGCTGTAAAGGCTCTCCGGATCGATTCTAATTTTCAAGATTTGCAGAACACCAACCACGAAAAGGAGCCACTTACAACAAGAATTCTAGAAGCCAAAAAAGCAACTACATTAATATACAAAATACTGATTGGTAACAAGAGTTTAACCCCAGAGTCAAGTCAAAAGAAGTGGCTAGAGGATTGTGGCCTACCAATAGACGACAACATAAATTGGGCTGCTGCCTATCTTTTAGCTAAAAAATGCACAAAAAGCACTAAACTGATAGAGTTTCAGTTTAAATTCCTACATAGACGTATATCAACCAATAAGTTCTTATTTAGAATAGGTCTAAGGGGCGACGGAAATTGCAGTTTTTGTCAAACTTCCTTAGAGTCAATAATTCATCTTTTTTGGTCATGCCGCCAAACATCTCACTTTTGGAATAGACTTATCGAATGGCTGAAAAACTTAAATTTACTCCCTAGAGAGTATACTTTGACAAATCTCACTGCCTTGGGTCTGAGGCCAGATAGCTCTCAATTTGCACTTCTTATTAATTACTGCTTTCTCTTAGCACGATATCACATATGGCTCGCTAAAACAAAAGAAGGTCATCCAAATCTTACGCATTTCATATGCACACTAAAATCACGATATGAAATAGAAAAAAGAAGTGGAGATACAAAGAAATGGGAACCTCTTGCAGGATATATGCGGATTTAATTGATATTTCAAATTATATTTTCTACACCTATCTGTACTTATCGCCTACTTATTAGTCTATTTCTAATCTCCTATCAGGTGCTCATCTCATGTCATCTATAATGTACCACATGCCTTTGGTCTGTCTTTCATGTCTCTATTTCAGTGTAAATTTAAGCTGTAATTAATTATCCATTCTTAGTCTATTTTTTCTTTGCCCCTTGTTGTCACCGTATTTGTTAGTGTATTGTAAGTCGAGTAGATATTGTAAAAAAAAAAAATAGGTATTGCATTATATGTTTTGTAAGTAGTGCTTGTAGTGTAAGTATGTGTAGTGCAATGTAAATGTAAATGTAAGTATAATATTAGTATTGTTAGTAGTGTAAGTGTTTTGTCCTGTAAATAAAATTGCATTAAAAAAAAAAAAAAAAAAAAAAAAAAAAGATGATTAGGTGTTTTAATCCTGTTGCGGGTAAGATGTAGCCTGAATTTCAGCCGTCTCCTCCTCTCGCTAAGTCTCGGGAGAGAGACGTCTGAAGGCACTGGGCGATAATGCTGTCCGGTGACGTCACTACCCGAATACCTGGTAGTGGTTCTGATTGGTTGCCGTGTTAATTTATTTGCCCGACGTGAATAATTTGAATAATTTTATTGCCAAACTTCGTGCGTTCACTGAAGATGGCAGAAGAAAATCGTGAGCTAACGCCACAAGAGTTAAAGCCGTTTCTGGTGTATGCTCGACATTTGGGTTCAAAATCTCAATCCGCAACAGGAAAAGGCAGTTGCAGAATTTCTTAGAGGAAGCGATGTATTCGTAAACTTGCCTACGGGATATGGGAAGTCCGTAATATCTCATAGTCATCATATGGCTCCACTCGTCAGTAGCGATTGAACTTTCAAAGCAGCACAGCCATTTTCCAAACGAAAGTATAGTCGTATGCAAAATTTACCTGAAAAAAAGTCTGAAAACTTGCAGCAGTTCACTCGTAAAAATTGTCATTTTACTTTTGATATGTACGGCTAGCACACTAAATACAATGGCATTAAACACTCCTTGAAATCCATAAATGAAGACGTTTGTTGGGTTTTTCAACGGCCATTCTCATGCATGAATGACCCCGGGAGCAAGCAAATCTGCACGCGAGCAAACAAATTATTCTACACGTATTTTCTTGGGGCTACGGGCTGAACATATACTGAAACCTATAAAACTGATACCCTATTACCACAAAATTATAAGTTTCATTAGAAGTTTTGTTCAGTCGGCAGCCCCACGAATACGTACAGAAATAATTTAGTTCGCCACGTTGTAGATTTGCTTTCTCTCGGGGTCATTCATGCATGCGAATGGCTGTTGAGAAACCCAATCCGCAGGTCTTCAGTTACAAACGTCAAGGAATATTTAATTCCAGTGTATTAGTGAGCTAACCGAGCATACTGAAAGTAAAATGATAATTTTTACGAGTGGATCGCTGCAAAGTTTAAGCCTTTTAATTTTTTTTTAAAATTTGCATACGGTCGATAAGGAGGCGGAGATGATTGACGTCACCAGACTTGTTTTTGCGCTGAAAGTCGCGTGTGAAATTTCATAAAATACCACATTTCACTCGTGACGTCACCGGACAGCATTATCGCTCAGTGCTTTCAGACGTCTCTCTCCCGACACTTAGGGAGAGGAGGAGACGGCTGAAATTCAGGCTAGGTAGGATGCCGCAAAAAAATATATTTTTCTTGTTTTCTCGGAACGGAACGCCAAAAATAGATTTTTTCGTAGAGGGGCAGACATAGTTAATTTATGCGTGAACACGTTCCGATGCGTGGTGAATGCCCAGATCACATAATGGATTTGAACTGTTCCTTTGACCACAACTTTTTAATTAGACGCTTTCGAGGAGCTCTAAGGAGAGATTTAATGAGGATTCTTTTGTTTTGAAGCCGACTGAGTGCTCGATTCAAAGCTGCCGGCAAGTTTTATTCACAGCAGTGTTATCTTTTCCTCCCAGAATATTGCTCAATAAAGAAAGTTCAATCAAAAATTTTTGATTTGTATTTTCTTTAATAAAAAACTCAGCGAGTTTTATCATTTTCCTTCATGTAACCACGTTAACCCCGCGTGAAAGTGGAAACTCCGACAATTGCAGCGTGTAACTTGTTATTAGTTTTTGTATTTTTTTATATTTTTCCCAAAAAGCTCAGCGAGTGTTATAATTTTACTCCATGCAGCCACGTTTATCCCTGCTCATAAGTGGAAATTTCGACAATCGCCGCGTGTAACTTGTCAAGTTTTTACTTTACGATAAACAATCAATTGGGGCTTTTTTTTATGGGTGTGGACAAAACCTGGGCCCGGGCCCATGGGCTGGCCCATGGGCTAGCCCATGGGCCACCCTATGGGCTACCCTATGGGCTACCTTATTTTGATGATTTTATAATTTCACAATAATTTTATCAATACGATTTTTTTAATTATTTGTATTGTATGAGGAACTTTGAGGCACGAAAAAATGTTATGTAAATTAGCTGGCTGCACAATGAATGTGCAGCCAGCTAATTTGCATATGCCACTCAAAGATAAGGTTTGACTTCTCTGAGTACCGCAGAAGGTAATTAAAGCTCTCCTGTGGCGACATGCGAGTTACCACAGTTTCCTCTTTTCAGGCACAATACTAATTGGATAGTACTTTCTCTGCTACACTGAGATAAAATGAGCACACTGTTTCAATATTCTCGCTTTTAAAATTGTTCCTGAAAACAAAACTGTTTCGGAACAAAAACAAGACTCGATTTGGGTCGAGTGGTCGCTGTGAATGGACGTGCTTTGCTGAGCTCCGCGACGCGGGAGGTTTTTTCAAGATGCCGAAAATAACTTAGTATGGTTAGACCAACAAGGAGAAAAAAGAGAAAAGCCAGCAGTGGTTCAAATAGCGATACGTCGCCAAAGCAAGAGACGAAACGCAATAATTTAGACGAGAAGGTCAGCTTCCCGACAAAGTCACTCATGGCGGCACAAATTGAACAAGACGAAGCGAGTCCGTCTTCCTCTGACATGTGGAAGGTACTCATGCGAATAGAGGATAACACCAACAGCCTGATTAATGATTTTAAGGCTTTACAACATAATTACAATGAACTTCGAGCGTCTCTCGAATTTTCGCAAGCCAAGATTGATGATCTTTCCGCAAGCAATTCAGCCCTGCAAACTAAAATGGAGGCAATAGAAAAGAATAACTTTGCACTGAGAGAAAACGTAAGTAACATGGAAACAAAACTTCAAGAAAGCTTAATGAAGAATGCATTACTGGAAGAAAAAATCCACGATCTGAACTCAAAACACGACGATCTTGAACAATACACTAGAAAATACAATTTAGAAATCGATGGAATCCCAGAGGTGCATGGCGAGGATCTTGAGGACGTTGTCATCAAATTGGCACGAAGCATTGATGCAGACGTAGGACCAGAAGACATCGACATTGTCCATCGCTTTAAAAAAGGTATACGGCAACCAAAACCAATAATCGTTCGCTTTAATAATTATTACAGTAAGAAAGAAATGTACTATGGTCGTCGGAAATTACGCAAGGTAAACGTTCGACACATTTCAGGTGCCGAAAAAATCTACATAAATGAAAATTTAACTTCCCAAAGAGCTGCTCTATTCAAGAAGGTTCGTGACAAAAAACGGTCACGTCAAGGATGGAAAGTATGGACCACTGACGGAAAAATTTTCGTTAAACCCGATTCGGCTTTAGATTATATAGTCAGGATCAACAACGTCGAAGATCTGGAAAAATTATAGGTGCTTATTCTTTCTTCTTTCTTCAGTAGAACTCCTGTAGCAAATCTTTTTTATTTAACAGAATTGTTCCATATAATTACATAATACTATTGTAATTTACCTCTCGTTATGCGGGCTCTTTGTTTGATTGTTGTTCCCAAGAGAGGCTTTCTTTTAATAGCTTTTGTTTATCTGTTTATATTGCTCTACTGTGCATTATAAATTATCTGTGTGCGTGTTGTGTTTTCATTTTTCTATTTTCTTTTACCTCTTTTCGCTGCTACAATCGTGTCGACACTACGTTCACCAATCTAATAATACTTGACTTTTGTCACACACTTGTTTTTAGATTATGGCTAACCGAATTAAAGTAATATCTTTGAATGTAAGGGGGTTGCGAAATCAAGTCAAGAGAAGATCAATCTTTTCATACCTTAAGAATCAAAAAGCAACATTGTACTGTCTTCAGGAAACTTTTTCCAAGGAAGACGACGAGAAGATATGGTCTGCGGAATGGGGAGGACAAATTATATTTTCCCATGTCTCTATTTCATTATTTTCAAACACCATGAAGTGGTTTAACGTTATACATAAATTAAATGTGAGTCCTTCTGTTGAACAGATTTTGTTCAACTCGACTGATGAAATAGCTCCGTTGACCTTCACCCAAAAGCGCAGACTGGATCTTCTCTTGCTGTATATGAAACACTACCTCTATTCGTGCAAGGTTTTTTCTAAAAACCCCAATATGTCTGAGCTACAAACCAAACTTCAAATGCAATGGATAATAGAACACTGCTCACTGACTTGATTTTGCATTTCCCCCCCCCCCCCCCCCCGCCCATATGCGTAATTATGGCCTAAGTATTTTAAGTAGAATTATTGAGCATGCATTCGTATTGTTAGTATTGTGAGTGACCGTATTTCTTTATATATATTGTAAGTTTATGTATTAGTCTTGTACATAGTTAATGGATGGATGTTTAGTAATTAGTGTAAGTAGCTGTGCGAGTATTGTAATGAGTGTGTGTAACCATGCATATAATAAAAAAAAAAAAACCAAACAAAAAAAAAAAAACAAGACTCACTACCATACTATCCAAAAGCACATAAAATCCACATGGAACTAACAAAACTGAAATAATTGACAATATTACAACAATGATAATATACTTACTCTTATGGCTAGTATAATTGACTTTCCTTGATTGGGATAACCATACTCAGCGTAGAACTGAGGCAAGCAGTAAATCACATGGAACGCGTCCAAAGGCAGATCTCGGGTAAAACTTAACTACTTATCGAAGTTGAACTAAACATATTTATTTTGCGCTTCCTTTGGGCGCGTACGATTCTACCGCAAGTTCCCTAATTCTGAATTATGTGCATAGTTAAATTACTACGTTTCCGTAAACAAAACTAAATCGCAACTGCTACACGCGTTAAGAAATAAACAGTGCAATCATATACATGTAACATGCACACAATTTCATTCTTCGTCTTTTTAAAAACTGTTCTGCTGAGCCCGAAGATACACTTACCATCTCGACAATAACGAAACGGATGAACATTTTAATAGAATTTTTGTCTCAGTGATTTCGGTCAACTCAGAAAACCAGTAATCATAATTAATTATTTGTGGCACTACCTGGAAGGTCAGGAAAACGTTAATCAAAACATTAACTTGTAAGCGTTGATGAACGTCGGTAACGCGGCATACATTGCCCACAATAACAGAGATTATGCGAACATGTGGCATTGATGTGACGGAAAATGTCAATTGAAAGTAAAGCTGCTTTTATCTGCGAGATCGACGGTCTGCTGGCAGCTCGCTTGCGCAAACCGTTTTAGAGTTAACTGTAACCCTCAGGTATACAATACTCAACAGAGCACAGATAAATAAAAGTTAACTGTAACCCTCAGGTATACACTACCCAACAGAGCACAGGCTTAAAAAAAGCAATATATTTTAAAGTTAACTGTAACCGTCAGGTATACACTACCCAACAGAGCACAGGATTAATAAAAGCAATATATTTTAGAGTTAACTGTAACCCTCAGGTATACACTACCCAACAAAGCACAGGATTAATAAAAGCGATATATTTTAAAGTTAACTGTAACTCTCAGGTACACACTACCCAACAAAGCACAGGATTTATTAAAGCAACATATTTTAGAGTTAACTGTAACCCTCAGGTATACACTACCCAACAGAGCACAGGATTAATAAAAGCAATATATTTTAAAGTTAACTGTAACCCTCAGGTATACACTACCCAACCGAGCACAGGATTAATAAAAGCAATATATTTTAGAGTTAACTGTAACCCTCAGGTATACACTACCCAACAGAGCACAGGATTAATAAAAGCAATATATTTTAAAATTAACTGTAACCCTCAGGTATACACTATCAACAGAGCACAGGATTAATAAAAACAATATATTTTAAAGTTAACTGTAACCCTCAGGTATACACTACCCAACAGGGCACAGGATTAATAAAAGCAATATATTTTAAAATTAACTGTAACCCTCAGGTATACACTACCCAACAGAGCACAGGATTAATAAAGCGATAGTATATTTTTAAGTTAACTGTAACCCTCAGGTGTACACTACCGGCATGTCACAGTCGAGAGCGATTCGATTTGCCGCGTCAACAACAGAGATAATTTCTCGAAAATTCACGAACCCATCCCGGCCTAGAAAATTCTCACTGTCTTAGCAGTGCCGCACAAAGACCGAACGTGGATATAACGTACAAGTTGTTTGATTGCCTGGTATGGAATGAACAGGCTCGAGTGGCGGGCTTGAGATCTGCTGGCGGTACAGAGCGTATTTCACCGGGGAATCGACGAAAAATTTCATTTTTTGCAAATGCATTCGGCTTAACCCCACACAAACCTTTTGTTGCTACGTGCCAGTGCTTTCTAGGGTCGAGCCAACTCTTGAGAGCGACCAAGAATGATGATGATCCGATCGATCAATGAAGTCGGCGTCCATGAAGAAATAGCGCGAAATGATTTGTGATTCATTGTGCTTTTGAACTTGAGTTTCGCGCTCTGGTACAATATTAATAATTTCGTTAACATTTAACTCATAAAAACCAACAACAACGCATTGAACTGAAAGGTTAGGTCGGTATCAGTGTACAACCACATTAACCGCATGTAGTAAACATTGCGTGATCTAAGGACAAAGTAATCTAGGTCCCACAAGCCAAGTCACGATCACAATAAAAAGCGCTCGCTATTTCCGTTAGCGGCCTATTAAACATGCAGTCACAACATTTTACGACTAAGCTTAAGATTTCTAAGGTTCCCCGTTGCAAGAGATTAAGAGAATTCCGGGGCATGTAAATATAGTACTTTAATTTACTAAGAAACACAAGTCATATGTCAGTAGGTACTATGTATTCTTGTGCAGTGGCGAGGAAATGATTTGCGGTAATCTTCCTATCGCTCTTTCATTAATAAGCTTATATTTATTTTCGCACACCTTTCCCATTTTGACTGCTTTTATTCTTTTCACCCATTGCTATTGTTTTGTTTAGCCTTTTAGCAAGCGCACTCGCTTTTAAGTCAGATCATATCAGCGACATTCTTTGACCTGTTTAGTGTTGATAAATCTCGATGTGTCATCTTTTAAAACCACAAGGACACATACCGACTAGACTTGTTAATATAATTATCTACTTTGCTGACAGAAATGATTGGCATAAAATAACACCCTGAGTGGACTCATGCCGCGAATTTTTTTCCTGGCCTAAGCTCCTCATGGGCGGCGGGGTGAGTTCATATCGGTGTAAAATGTTCGGCAACTTGACCTTTTTGTCGCTTTTGTCGCCACTCCACAAAACCTTGAAGGGAAGCATAGTTGGTAGCGCGTACGGGAATTTTGTCTTTTGATCGAAGTTTTGAAAATCTGAATAAATGATAGGAAATCAATAGACAAATTTAAAACAAATTGAACATATTTATGGGGAAACTCTTCAGGCAAAATTTTCTATACGTGTTTGTTCGAAGAACTATTTAATCGGGAGAAAGCCAGTTCAAAACCAGCTCTATTTTCGCGGCGACCGTTTTCAATGCTTCCATTTTCCCTTTTTTTCCCCTGAAAGTTCTGTTTTTCATCTGGATGTCTACTCAACTCACCACAGAAAAAAACTGACTCATATTTTTCCAATTCGGCAAGTGCGATCGAACTGAGTGTGTGATTTCTTTCGTGGAAATTACTACAGCATTGACTGGTATTTCAACGCGCGGAAGCTGCGTCTCTTATCTTGGCACAGGTTTCTTCAGGTTCTTTACTTTATTTAGTGCTTTCTTCCTCAAGTTTAAACTTTAATTCTTGCCTCATTTCCTCGGCAAACTTTTCACGTGGGCTTAGTAACTGGCGCCTGCTTGTCGGAAGAGAAACGTCACTCGTTTTCAGTATTCAATGTAACAGGCGCAATATGAATGTAAATTATTTATTATTGTTGTTGACGCTTCTAGCTGCTTTTTACGCTCTCAAGCGTTATTTTAGTCGAGAAATTATGTTCAATTAAGACTAGTCTTGAGAGTAGTCTTTTATGGAAAATGGAGATCTTCTACCAGATACAACTGATTCGGTGGGTTGTGCCCGTTAATAGTTTCACAGCAGGTTTTTTCCTGGGGTCGTAATAGCCCTTTTCACGGTTAACCTTGCTCACCGCTCATTTGCATTACAATAAAATCTAGCATGTATGCGAGGCAATTTCGGGCTATTTTGCAGTTTTAGCCCGAAATTGCCTCGCATCCACGTTGGATTACATTGTAATGCAAATGAGAAAAATTAACCGTGAAAAGGGCTATTCAACACTCAGTTTTTGCGTGTGTATCGTGCTAGCCGTAAAGACCATAAACGGCGCTCATATTTATTGTAGAGAAGTCACTTTAAGCCATTTCTAGTCGTAGTAAAACATTAAAAGATGGTCAAAAATGACTTTATTGAGTGGCTTATTGAGCAACTGACTGGCAGTGTTCTGCTTTTTGTCAATAGTTCCTAAGGGAACAAAACAGTTTTGACACCAAGTTGTTCCAATGGCTTGAATCGACGAGACAAGCAAAGCTGTGCATGCAGTTAAATGGCTTTTTTTGGGAGAATGTTTTTTATTTTTTTAATTTGTTTTCTCAAAGTGCAACTTTACCTGTGTCAGTTTATTTGTTTCTTTATTTGTCAATCTACATTTTTTATCTTACTATTTTTCAGCGCTGAATATTTTTCAAGGTTTTAATTTGAACTTTGCGAGAACTTTAGGACGCGCAGTTGACGAGTTGTTGAATGGTTCAAGGGTAATTCACACGGGCAGTTTATTTTTGGAAAGCAAAGCTTGAGTTTGTTTCGAGGCAACACGGCTTTCCAGCAAAACCGAAGGTGTAATTTCTCCCAGTTTCTAGACATGGTCAAAACTGGACTGTTCTTAACTTTTTCTTTCGTAAAAGTGAACTGCTAACTATACCATTTGGACTGAATGTAATATACGCAATATGAACAGGCCACTTCAGGCGGCGTGAATTCTTTAATAATTTATATTTTTGTTCTAAAAATAAATTTCTATTGCTAGTTTATTTACGTATTTAATAATTAGTTTAATTCAATTGTTAAATTCATTTTTAAGTTGTTTTATTTCTATTTTTTTTTAATTTCTTTTTTTTTCTCTTTTTAAATTTTTTTTAAGACTCCGCACTCCGCGTTTTCGAAATAGCCAGGCGTTCGGGCATTTTGTCTTTTACAGTTTTGAAAATTAAAGGAAATTAACAGAGAAATTTCTGTCGGATATCGACTGTGATCTTTTACAATATGCAGGGGAATTAAAGAAGAAAGGGTTCACCCCAACATTGTCTGCGTGGTACATGTATCTGGTAGAAGATCTCCATTTTCCATAAAAGACTACTCTCAAGACTAGTCTTAATTGAACATTATTTCTCGACTAAAAGAACGCTTGAGAGCGTAAAAAGCAGCTAGAAGCGTCAACAACAATAATAAATAATTTACATTTATATTGCGCAGGTTACATTGAATACTGAAAACGAGTGACGTTTCTCTTCCGACAAGCAGGCGCCAGTTACTAAGCCCACGTGAAAAGTTTGCCGAGGAAATGAGGCAAGAATTAAAGTTTAAACTTGAGGAAGAAAGCACTAAATAAAGTAAAGAACTTGAAGAAACCTGTGCCAAGATAAGAGACGCAGCTTCCGCGCGTTGAAATACCGGTCAATGCTGTAGTAATTTCCACGAAAGAAATCACACACTCAGTTCGATCGCACTTGCCGAATTGGCAAAATATGAGTCAGTTTTTTTCTGTGGTGAGTTGAGTAGACATCCAGATGAAAAACAGAACTTTCAGGGGTAAAAAAGGGAAAATGGAAGCATTGAAAACGGTCGCCGCGAAAATAGAGCTGGTTTTGAACTGGCTTTCTCCCGATTAAATAGTTCTTCGAACAAACACGTATAGAAAATTTTGCCTGAAGAGTTTCCCCATAAATATGTTCAATTTGTTTTAAATTCCTCTATTGATTTCCTATCATTTATTCAGATTTTCAAAACTTCGATCAAAAGACAAAATTCCCGTACGCGCTACCAACTATGCTTCCCTTCAAGGTTTTGTAGAGTGGCGACAAAAGCGACAAAAAGGTCAAGTTGCCGAACATTTTACACCGATATGAATACAATACAAATAATTAAAAAAATCGTATTGATAAAATTATTGTGAAATTATAAAATCATCAAAATAAGGTAGCCCATAGGGTAGCCCATAGGGTGGCCCATGGGCTAGCCCATGGGCCAGCCCATGGGCCCGGGCCCAGGTTTTGTCCACACCCTTTTTTATCGTGTATATATTTGTTTTGTTTTGATTCGAGTGAGTGCACTTCAGTCAAAAAGATTTTACACAGGGAATGTTAAAGCAAAGGCAACGAGAAACGAAATAGGGTAAGAAAAGATCAGCAAATAAAAAGCCCGCGCTGCCGACCGTTTGTCCTGTGTTTCGGCAGCCTGGCTCCCCCGGGTGCCGTGTGTAGTGAAAGTTACAACTCGTCGTTTCTGACATGTTGCTCCAGCCCGTCCCGGATCGTTCGCATTGTCTGCGGTCGCCTTACCTAGTTCGTTATTCCCCTTTGGCTCCTTCCCAGGGATTTGTCAGTCATCCCTGTGAGAGGCAGAATGCCTTACTTGAGATGGTTGGGTTGGTGGTACTTGACAACCTTCAACAACTGCCGCGGCCTTCCGTCTTGTGCCTTGAAGAGGTGGAAGTGTCGGGAAACATATGCATTCCCCCTAGCGAATTCCAAGCAGAGTACGATTTGTGATCGCGCGAGTTCGGCGGGTGCTCTTGAATTATAAAAAAAGAGACATACGGCTACCACCACAACATCAAAGAGCTTTGCGATCTTCTCTTCTTTTTTTTTCTGTCAAACCATGACGAAAGAAGGCTAACAAGCAGCTAATCGCGATGTCTGCCTTCTTTTTTTTTTGGAAATAGTTATGAATAAGTGATGAGTAAGAACAATAGTGTGAATATATGAATGCTCAATGACCGCAGAATTTGGGGTACACACTTAAAGCGGCGTGAAGTTGTCATGGCTGCGGAGTTAGCAGTAGCTTGAGTGCAACGCTCAGATGGACTTGTCTGAGGTGATTAATTGTTATCACGCTCTTGAATGACTGGAGTTGGCTTCACAGATGGATGTACATACAAGTGATTCTTCGACAGTTAACATGCTTCCTTTGACTTCAGCCACCTCTTGGTTACCACCCATGTTGGACCCGTCAGTCACTAACTCTGCCAATCGTTCATCGTAATCCTCCACATTACTGCGTGTACCTTGCCCTTCAACTTCTTCATAGACATTGATGATTACTGCCGCTCTTTCTTCCTCCATTTGAGCCTCCATAAACTCCTTCGCATACTGCAGCTCCGACATTTTCCGCTTCAGCTCTTGTTCACTTAATACTTGTTTGGTTTTAAGCTGAGCAGGGGCAAGTTGTTCCTTCTTCTTGGCTAAGGCCAATGAGACAGAACTTGAACCAGATGATCTACTTGAGTGACTGCGACTCCTGTTGGACTTGCGGAATACGGCTCTCTTTACATAGCTTCCAATTTCCATGACTTAATTTTAGAATCAAAGGTTAATTTCCGCTCCGTCTGATGTTGGTAACTTATATGGGCCTGATTTAGCCCCTCCTCATATTCGAGTAATTCCAGACATTCAACATACTCTTCATGAGTACCTACAAACTTCCGCCAAACCTCCAAGTATGCGGCTTTTTGTTTCAACTTTAGTTCTTCCGAAGTCTCCCACCAGCGCTCAGCAGTTCTTGAATAGTTTCTTGTAACTTTGTTAGGGCACCAACGTAACGTTTGAGCGAGTAGAACAATGCTCTTGCTCTTTCGGCTCTGTAGCTCTCACTTCCCAACATTTTACTCGGTTGTTTACACGAGCACTTCGCCTTATTTCCTCAGGGCTTTTAATGCCAGCTTCCGACGTAGACCCTCGGACATTCTCACGATAAAATTTCCCAACAACAGGAAGTGACCGAACAGACATTGTCCTGAACACTATACTATCCACGCAACCACTTAAATTCCAAACTCAGAGAATAATTACCAGAATAATAAACAAACTCTTTATCATAAGACAATGTTTTGTTCAGTTTAAAACAAAGTACTGTTTTCCTTGAGACAAATAAGGTATCCAAGACTGGTTTAATCCAATCAAGCCACCAATCAACGAGCTGACAATTTTTAAATCCAAAGAATAATAAACAATAACTCACATGTGGAGCAGTGTTCTTCTCCCTGAGAAGCGAACAGTCCAAATGATCCAAACACGTTGCCAATCGGCCAAACAGGCAAATTCCAAACTCGAAGAACAACAGCCCTGAAACAATGTGTTCTCGGGAAGTAAGCTATCCAAATTGTCCAAACACGTCGCCGATTAAGAAAAATTCGAAGATATTCAATCCACACACCGCCTGCCAAAACACAAACCTAATTAAATCAGACGTCCGGAATCTTGAAGCAGCGCTCTCCTCGAGGACCAAACGGTACATGTACAAGCGAGCCAAACACGTCGCTAAAACTCCAGTTGAAGTTGAATATGTCGGCAAATCCAAGCAGTGTTCCCCTGGGAACCCAGCGAACCAACCACGTCGCTAAAGATCCAATTGAAGACAAATTCGGAACAGTTTTTCAACTGTGAGTTCCACCAACAAACTGAACTTGGTAAACAAACCATGTATTTGAGCATTCCATAATAAAAGATACAATGCTTGTAATTGTACGTGATGTTGAAAAACGGTGTGATGGACAAAAACACAGACTCCCAGTCCATAACCTACCTCAATGGACTACCCACATGGACTACAATGTACCCTAAAATGGACTACACCTAAAAATGATAATCCAGATTAGTAGTATTTAAAGTTGTAAACTGCTATACCTTGCTTATTTTTGTTCTAGAACCACTTAGCACAAAAGAGACAAGTATACACTCCCCTTGTTCAGTATTACTATGACTTACAATAGTTACGGGTATTGATTAGAATGTTCGCAGGCTCAGGATAGCCTGACTTAAAAGTAATTTTTCACTGGCTGCGTGGTACAAAATATGTGAAAAATGCGGTCAGCTTGATATGGCTGCCATTGGTGTGTAAGAAAACTTGTTTTTCTTATGTCTACGGCTGTATAATGAAATTATGTCTATTAATTGCTCTGCGATATACGAATCTTAAGATCCAGTTGTTGTACTGTAACCCCTCACCCTACTTTAGAGTTGCAAATTATTGATTATTTCCCACCCACCCACCCTCCTCTTAAGAATGCCCACTGCAAATGGCTATTTTAGACTGTAGTTGGTTTTTGTTCCTAAAATCCTCCGCGCTCGGAACTCAAAATATATTACATTTGTATGCAAACTAGGGAAAGAAACGAGGAGGGAATGGGGCTCGCCTCTCGATCGGTGCTGCAGTACCTTCTAGCGGGCTAGGAAAAGAAAGAGACTGCTCGCAGTCTAATTTTATTTTATTTAGAATCTATTTTATTAATTTAATTTAATTTATAGCTTTTATTTACATCAAAAATGATGTTAATGACTGCATAATTATTGTTTGCGCATGTGCTGTGGCTGACTGAATCACATGGAATAACTGTGTGGCATTTACATTTAAATTGTGCTATTCCTATACCAAAGTTTTTACTGGATTCCTCACTCACATTTCAATACAGTCATGCCTTTTCAAGTTAGTATGTCTACAGAATTTAAAGTATGATCCTGATACTGATGGGTACAGCTGATTCAAATCAAATGATTAAACTTGGTTTGAGTTCATGCTTTTTGGACCACTTTTGTGTTCATCAGTTGTTTATTAAGTACAATTTTTCAAAATGGTGGCTAGAGGCTCTGCGGAGTGAACATAGGCAGAAGTTACACGTAATTTAATTATACTAGACCTTAGAGCATTAAATAGCACTCATTTGGAATATTATTTTAAGGGGTAGGTCCATTTTAGGGTAGTCCATGGATCGGGGTCAGTGTTTTGGCCATCACCTTGAAAAACTGTTTCAGCAAAGGCGAACTACAAAACTGAACTATCAACGCAATCCACGTGCAATTCCCTAGAGGGAAATCACGTGACCGGAAGTCCTTACGGAAGCCTTATTATCAGACTGCTCGGATCCAGGCAGTAGGCGATCCCAACTCAGTCAACTTTCACCTAGTCAAAGACAACAAAGGAGAAAGCCGCCTACTACTCCTGCAAGGCATTTACAGTATCCTTGCTGATTTTGTGGAAAAAAAAACACGAAGGGAAACGCAAAACTTGCCCTTGGGGCAAGAAGTGCAACAGATGCGAAAGGGTTATATAACCATTTCGCACAGAAATTCTTCCTGAATTTAAACTCCAGAAAAGTCCCAGTGGTAGAGGAAGAGGATGAGTACCCCACCTTTCAGGTGTTCAAGGTGTGGCAAGCCAAAATTCTGACTCATATCTACACTAAGGTAGCAAGCGGGACCCTTATACGGTTTGAGATTACCGGTCCATATATACAAGAAGGAAGCGGTCATTACAGCCTGAAGAGCATCAGTCCAGTAACATCATCAATTGTGTCTTATGATATGATGAGAGTGTTCTAATATTATGAACGGTAAAGATAAAAGTGCAACGTGGATCGTTTACTTGTCTGTTAATGTGTCGTCTGGTGGAGACCAAACGTCGCCATCCAATTCGATGCAACACGGCATGCAAAGTCAAGACTCAGATGCGATAAGGCGGACCGATACAAGTGGTGGCGTAGTGTTCTCTGTCTAAGACGCAATTTCTAGTTCTCAAGTTCTTACCAAGGATCCAGTCATTGAGATGTTTCCTGATGGACAATGGCGTCGGCACTCGTAAAGGCGAATACCAAATCAGGCTCAATGAATCCGGTGCAGCACGCTCCCCAACAAGGTCAGGCTGCTCTTCGCGATGATTTAAGTCAAAGAAACCCTTGATGAGCTGCATGCTTCTGGAGTCATTGAACTGGTTACTAAACCTACACCCTGCATCTCCTCTATGTTGGCTCCCCAAAAAGAACGGAAATGTTGCATACGCCTTGACCCAAAGGATTTGAACAAAGCAATTCTTCGCAAGACCTAAACCATTCCCAATATGGAGGATATCACTACTCGTTTACATGGCGCTTAAGTATTTTCACTCCTTGATGCAAAAGATGAGTTCTGGCATGTGAAGTTAGACAAGGAGTCGTCATATCTTACCACTTACCATACACCCCTTGGTCGCTATCGATAGTGTAGAATGTCTTGGTATACGATCCGTCCAGGAAGACTTTCAGAAAAAAATGCATGAACTGAGTCTCACTGGCACAGAGATTGTTGCAGATGATTTTATGGTGGCTGGATTTGGGGACACTTATAGGGAAGCTGTTTGTGGTCACAATAGAATCTTTGTCGTCTTTCTCCAGCAGTGTTCACGGTGTGGGGCAAGCGTGACCTGGAGAAACCTCAGCTGCGTTTAGAAGACCGTACGCACCTAAAGCTGGCCTAAAAGTTCGTCCCGACAAGGTGATGTCACCCCCCACTGGTGGGAAGGTTCAGTGACACCGTTTAGTACTTGGCTAAATTTCGCCCAATCCTGTCAGAGATCTCTCATCCGCTTTCCCAGCTGACTGTGAAGAAAGCTGAGTGGCTATGGTAAGATTCACAGGAGAGAACGTCGAACGACATTAAAATGGCCATCACGCAAGCACCGTCTTACGTAACAACAACTTAAATGATGAGGTCACCCTACAATGTGATGCTTCTGATACAGGATTAGGAGCTGCCCTTCTTCAATTACAGCAGCCAGCAAGCTTTGCATCGAGAGCCCTTACCCAAACTGAAATGATATTTGCTCAAATTGAAAAAGAGATACTCGCCATTGTGTTCGCTTGCGAGAAATTTGAGAAATATATTTTTGGGCGTGATGTTGTTCATGTTGAAACAGACCACAAGTCCTTGGAGGGAATTCTTAACAGGAGTCTCTGTGATGCTCCTGCAAGACTGCAGCGCATGTTTCACCCACTTCAGCATCACAATCTTGAAAATAGGTATAAGAGAGGTCCACTCATGTACAGTGTATATCCCTGATACACGTAATCGCGCGTATCTCCATGAAACAACATCTTGAGAAGTCTCTAGAGCTTGTGGACCACATCGAGACCTTGTGCGGCTCTCCGCGTCGACAGTAACAGATTGAGAGAGAATTCTCTCGACATCAACTCTGCAAATCGTGCATGCAAGTCATCCTGGAAGGTTAGCCGGGAAATATTCGCGAATGCGACCCTGTCCCCCATCTCTTCTTTTAGTTCTGTGGAGAACTGACTGTGCAAAGGAACTTCATTTTCCGTGGCTATCATCTGTTTGTTCCTAGTCACCTAAGAAAAGAAATTACGTACCTGGCTAATTCAAGTCACATTTCCCTGGGTGGTTGCTTCCATCATCTGCAGGAAAGCATGTTCTGGACTGGGATGAGCTCACAAATGAAAGTCAATGTAATGATTGCCTCACTCACCGTGACTCGCATGTCAGGAAACCCACAATGTGGCACGATGTTTCTCCATTTCCTTAGGTCAGGATCGCCGCTGACCTCTGCTATTTCAACTTTGATAACTTCATTGAGGTGAATATTCTCTCGATGGAAAACTCCAAAGCTGTGATCAGAAGCTATGTTTAGCAGGTACAGGGTTCCAGACTCTCCTCAGGACCTTGCTTTGCATCTTCAGAATTTGAAATATTTGCTAGTCAGTGGAACTTTCGACATGTCAATTCGAGTCCCTGCTATCTCCGCAGAGCAATGAAAAGGCCAAGGACAGACTCACACCGTTAAACACCTTTCCACAAAATGCCGAGCTGCTGGTGCCGGTGAGTTTAAGCACTTCTTGATTGGTGCAATATTCCATGGGAGGGGATGGACACGAAACCAGCTCAACGGTTCTTTGGTTGCCGTTGCAAGGCGTTACTGTCGACCCCTGAAGTCTCCAGAAACGAAGATTTAGTCTTATCACTGATGCTAGGAAGCTATTAACAACTTCTACAAAGTCACCCAGAGGAAGAATGCAACAGGGAATGCTGTATGATCTGAAAGCAAATGTTACCATATCTGACCGCAGAAATACATGTAACCTACATTGAGAAGATTTTCACATTGAAGCTAATAAAGCATTCCCAAAGGTGACTGAAAGTTCAAAGACAGAAAATGCTCTGTTTCGCTATTAATCGCAGTACTCTGTAAATAACATAACTGAAACATAGCAAAATAATATTAACATATGCATTGATGACAGGAAGAACAAAAGAAACCAGTCAATCAAAAAATTAATATTTACACTTTCTTTGCCACAAAAGAAAAATATAATAAAACAGGAGCAGTAAACAAAGAGATAGCTAGGTGGCTGAGCTTTAAACATGCTGTTACATAAACCCCAGTACGGACAGTCAACGGTTCTTTGGTTGCCGTTGCAAGGCGTTACTGTCGACCCCTGAAGTCTCCAGAAACCAAGATTTAGTCTTATCACTGATGTTAGGAAGCTATTCACCCAGAAGGAAAAGCAGCGGAAATTCTACAAGTGGCAAGCGCTCTCTTACTCCACTCAAGTCAGATGAGACTGTTCGTGTTCGATCCCCGCGAGGGACCTGGGAACGAGGTGCATGCTTGAGAGAATGAGCTCCTAGGTCCCATGATGTCCAAGATGACGGAGAAGTTTGACGACGAAATCATCGAGATGCATGGCGAACTAATGAGGAACGGACTCCACTGGAAACCTATGAGCCTCCTTGTTCGCAGTCGAGGGAAAAAGTTAGTGAGTCCACTGCGTTGAACTCTTTGGCTGATCTTGCGACGCAGATCCCTGAACCTTTGGGGCCACACCCTTAGACTACACCCAAAGCATTGCCCCCTGTAATCTATTCTACGCCCGCACTGGGCCCATCAGCTGAGCAGAAGATCAGGAGATCTACAAGATGGAGGAAACCTCCTGACCGTTATGTTATGTTGTGACTAGCTAGTCAGTCAGAACAATGTTCTTATGAGCGATGAGTCAAATTTGCCTCATGTAGATTTCTATAAGTAAACTCATCACTATTTGTTTAGATGCAATTATAAGTTAATTCTAAAGATGAGATATGCAAGAACGAATGTCCTTTTAAAAATATTCTTATTTTCAAAGAGTTGTGGGAACATGGAACTCCCTTCTCCTTTCTATTCATGAGGCAACACGCGTAATTTCTTCCAAAGCCTTAGTCAAAAAGGTTTTTATGGATTAATAACTTTTTCAACGTTGCTCTTGTTATAATATTTAATTTTTATTACTGCCATAATTTAATTTGCATCATTAGGTTCATTTTAGTACCACTGGTGACCTGCTTTAAGATGGAGTCTTTGACTCTTTTGCATTTCGTCTGTTGGCTTCTGTTTTTGTATGCCATAAATTCTAGTAAATCAATCAATAAATATGTCGTAACGTATCAGACCAAGAAGAGTCTTTTTTAACAGTCTGCGTTTTGTACCCAGTCTGCAGTCACCATTTTGTACCCAGTCTGTAGTCTGCATTTTGTACTGACTGGTTTGCTATAAGGTATGTGGCTAGTTTCTTGTTATTTTTTATTCTTTTCCTAGTGATCACTTTGTATTCCAATTATTTCACTGTTTACCTTTTCTGAGTGTTAGATATTAAGTAATGTCGGAAAGAAGGGTATACAAACAATAAATTTAGGTTTATAAGTAAGTGTTGTCTTTGAGGGAAACATTTGAAAATCTTTCATATGACGATGCTGATATTAAAATGTTATCTTAAAAGCTGTGAAGCCAAAAAGGCACTGAATGTCATTTAACAACTTTTACAAAGTCACCCAGAGGAAGAATGCAACAGGGAATGCTGTATGATCTGAAAGCAAATGTTACCATATCTGACCGCAGAAATACATGTAACCTACATTGAGAAGATTTTCACATTGAAGCTAATAAAGCATTCTCAAAGGTGACTGAAAGTTCAAAGACAGAAAATGCTCTGTTTCGCTATTAATCGCAGTACTCTGTAAATAACATAACTGAAACATAGCAAAATAATATTAACATATGCATTGATGACAGGAAGAACAAAAGAAACCAGTCAATCAAAAAATTAATATTTACACTTTCTTTGCCACAAAAGAAAAATATAATAAAACAGGAGCAGTAAACAAAGAGATAGCTAGGTGGCTGAGCTTTAACATGCTGTTACATAAACCCCAGTACGGACAGTCAAAAGAATTTTTTTTAGTAAGACATCTTTAACAAATAACACGTATCACAGAATACAAATTACAATGACAAAGTACTCTACTATTGCTACTCCGATACTACAGTACAATATACATTACTTATTTACGCCAGATGTTACTAACATACATTAGGAAAATGAATAAAATAAAGTAATTAATTAACTCTGACAACACACATTAGCTACAATGAAATCAAGCAGGATAAAAAACAAGAAAAAAAAAAAAAGGAAAAAAGAAAGAAAAAACTAAACGGAAAAGAAAACTTAAATACAAAATGAACAAAAAAGCAAACAAAAAAACTAATAGCATGGGGATGGGGGAGGAGGAACGATTTCTGATCTGAAATTAGTACAAGTAAAAGTAACGTCTGTAAAGTTTGTGAGGAGCATAGTCACATTGTGAGTATTTTTTCCCTGTTAAATAACAAATTTTAAACTTTGTATTTATAATTGATTCTAGTAATAAATTTGGTTAATGCAGGTGAATTGTTGTTTAGTTTACTTACATACACCTAACTGCAATAACGTTGTCCTGGAAAAAAGCAAAACGCAAAAGAGTCAAATAGGAATTAATTAGCCAATTTTAATTTCCATTGTCCTTAGATACTGTGTATGAATGAAAACTGCATTTTTTATTCATGACATTCATTTACATTATATTTTTCATTCATGTACAGTGTGTGAGAAAAATGGAAATTTCAATTTGGCTAATTAATTCCTATGTGGCTTTCTGCTTTTTGCTTTTTTCTATGACAACGTTATTGCAATTAGGTGTACACATAGAATTTAATGAAAAGGTCAGGGTGTAATTGAATTTTCTCACTAGCTCCATGTATGTCGAGTGCTTAAAGGTGGCGACAAGCATTTTTTTTTTTTGCATCTGATTGAAAGTTGGAACCATTCTGAGTGAATGACTTTGCATGTGAAGGTTTTTGTAAATTCACAGTCAATAAAGATGTTATTTTTTCGAGTCTGGCTCACCACAGTAGATGCCGTAGCTTAAGGGTTCTTTCTTTGTAATGACAATCCTGTGAATAAATTTCAAGTGAAATTCTTTCACCTTATTTTCTTTGCAAGACATCTGTCCAATTCTCTGAGTCTATTGAAATATCTCTTTCCCATCTTTCTGGGCCAGTATATATGAGGTGATTAATGTTTATTAACGAGAAGTAAACGATAATAGTTTCTTGCCCTATATGTTTCAAAATTGAAAGAAATTTACATCGGAAAACCCTTCAGTAAATCTGATGTAGACTGATTTTCATTTTGTGATCCACTGATAGAGTTTAATAAATGACAGTACTCACGAATGGTTTAGGTATAAACCTTAGCTAACCTTTATATAGCAGAAAACAGCTCAATGCATCACTGAAGGAGAATCCATCCAAGGATTAAATTATTCCAGACACTCAATTATCGTTTGAAGGGGATTTGTTGAGGTAAGGTCAGAATGGCTATTCTGGAATAATCTGGAATATACTCTTATTTCAGAACAAGGTCAATCAAACACTCCCCTAAACAGCTTTAATTTGTTGCTCTTCTGCACCATGATCAGTGCACATGTCCATTACAAAGTCAGCATGTATTAAACACAAACACAAACCTCTTGGTCCTGTTGCTGAATCTCCTTTTCTCTCACTGTCTGCTTCTGCGTAATCTGGAGGGGATAGTAAAGCTGCATCTTCATTTCCATCTGATGAGAAGGAGAAATCTCATTACATGGCTGCATGTTTCATTAAAGTGGATAGGAATTGACATGACTTAAAGCATGTGTTTCAGTGAGGTAGTTATCAGAAGGACATTAAGGCATGACATTTGGGCAGAAAATTACTTAAATATGGTGGTTATTAAAAATTGAATTCAAAACATGCTTAAATACAACCTAAGTAAGAACAAAGATATGGCTTAAAATGAATCAGAATAACATTATGACAAAAAGTTAAAAAGGCATCTATTTGCAAAAACGTAGTTCAACGTGCATGCTCTGTCCTAACATATGGCAGAATGACATCATGGCATCTCTTACAAGTTTGCTGTAGATGTTTGGGCAGGAGGTAACAACTAGGTTATAGGGTGGCGCTGTGGGATTTTTCACTAATTTATTCCATAGGCATCTATTGCTAATATCGATCAATTCAGCTACATCATGACAACTTCACGCCGCTTTAAGTGTGTACCCCAAATTCTGGGGTCATTGAACATTCATATATTCACGCTATTGTTCTTACTCATCACTTATTCATAACGATGTTCTGCCGACAACACCGCATGTTTCCGAAGAGCGCAAGCTCTTTGATGTTGGTGAGATATTTTTCTTTTGTTAACAGAGAAGAAATAAAACCCTAGGGGCTACGACAATGTCTGCTTGATCGATTTTAAATTCATAGAATGTGTTACCACAGCTGGTGCCACCATTCTTGTCAATTTCAAACTTGAACCAGATATCTTTATTAATTGACGAAGGGAGGTTTTTGTAAATTACCACCGAACGACCAGACACGTCGGTCAATATTTACGCTCTCAGCAAAATTTTGGTTACAAGAATCGTGTTCGAGTGAACAATTTTTTGAAGGCCAAAGGTCGAAAATTCTACGTAATCGCCTTTTTAACTTTTCCGAGTCAACATTTCGATCAAGAGAGGGTTGCTTTCTCCAAAACACAGGAGTGCACGCGAATTGAATTTATGACCGCGGAGTATATTTACCTTAGTACAAAGCAGCAGTTACAAAACTTGTTGCGTGTCGCAATTAATGCAACTTTGGTGATAAACATTTTTATTTGCTGATCTTTTTTTACCTTATTTCGTTTCTCGTTGCCTTTGCTTTAACATTCCCTGCGTAAAATCTTTTTGACTGAAGTGCACTCACTCAAATCGAAACCGAAAACAAATATATACACGATAAAAAAAGCCTTGATTGTTTATCGTGAAATAAAAAACTTAACAAGTTACACGCCACGATTGTCGAAATTTCCACTTACGAGCCGGGCTAAACGTGGCTGCATGGAGTAAAATTATAACACGCGCTGAGTTTTTTGGGAAAAATATAAAAAAATACAAAAACTAATAACAAGTTACACGCCGCCGCTGTCGGAATTTCCACTTACGCGCGGGAACGCGGCTACATGAAGGAAAATGATAAAACTCGCTGAGTTTTTATTAAAAAAATACAAATCAAGGAATTTTAATTGAACTTTCTTTATTGAGCAAAGAAAGAAAAAAGTCATCAAATACATATTCTGGGAGGAACAGATAACATGAAACATGACACTGCTGTGAATAAAACTTGCCGGCGGCTTTGAATTGAGCACTCAGTCGGCTTCAAAATAAAAGAATCATCATTAAATCTCTCCTTACAGCTCCTCGAAAGCGTCTGATTAAAAAGTTGTGGTCAAAGGAAAAGTTCAAATCCATTACGTGATCTGGGCATTCACCACGCATCGGAACGTGTTTACGAATAAATTAACTATGGCGGCCGCTCTACGAAAAAATCTAATTTTGGCGTTCCGTGACCAAAACAACTCGTTCAAGATCTCTTTTTAAAGCTCTCGATATGATCTGTATTCAAAAATACACAAGCTTAAGCTTACAAAATTTGAAAATACATTGCGAAGAAGCCAAATCTATAAAATGTCTGCGATGATTACTTCGGATTACTTCATAATCATTCACACATCGCGAACAAAAGGATACGTTCACAAGTCAGTTCGCCCATGGTCCCTTAATTGTAGCATTGTTCCAGTCTTTTGAAGTCTCTTTGAGGTCTCTTTAAAAAATATCTCACCTTTTTCAAACCGAATAAAACCGAAGTTACTCGAGACGCTTTCGGATGCTACCGAAAGCAATGCCCAAAGGAATAAACTGAGCCTTCAAGCTACAACATCCAGAGGTGTAAGCCATTTCAGAAAGACACATTTAAAGCGGCGTGAAGTTGTAATGATGCATTGAATACTCAAATGTTATTGCATGGTGTCTGAGCTAGTTTAATTAGGAAAAGAGGAGTCTGAGAAGATAATTAGAATTAGAGAAAAAAAAAAACTCTGGGGTATGGAGCTGGGTACACCTACAACCATTTGCCCTTGTAGCTCAGTTAGCAGAGCAACAGGGATTTAAATTTGGAAGCCTGGCAATGTCAACTGAAGGAATTTTCCTTTGCTTCAAGTGGTCTTCATTTCTTTTCTCAAGAGGCAAATACATATAGGTAAAGTCTGCATACAAGCCAATTGTGGCCCACCAGGCCGGAGCTTATCCCTTATTCTTATTTCTGTAGCATGAAGCGACTAGGAGTATATCTACTCCCTCCTGGATGGGATGCTAGTCCATCACAGGGTAACATCCCCAGCATTAAATTTGCCGGTACTCATTTATACACCTGGGTGGAGAGAGGCACCGTCACAGTAAAGTGTCTTGCCCAAGAACACAACACAATGTCCCTGGCCAAGGATCAAACCCAGACTGCTAACTCCGGAGTCGAGCTCTCAACCATGAGGCCACCACACTTCCCAAAATACATATACATGGGGATTATTTTCTAGCACCAATTAGATGACTAATCCTTGTAAGTAAAAGTTAAAATGTACCTTGGTCATGGGCTGGTTCTGATGTCTGACTTGATTTATGCTTTACCTTCTTTAAATTGTCTTGATTACCATAACTTGAACTTAGTGCTTTACGTTTATTTCGTATGTGAGAGCCTTTTATGGTCTTCTGTGAAGCTTTAAAAGAAGGAATCAAAAACAGGTTCCTGAATAACAATGACCACAATGACACTAATAAAGTGAATGAATGCTTCTATTGAAAGTGAAGAGTATATAAATTATGAAAATTTCTGTAGCCACTGAGTACATAACGACAAGACTTTATGTAACAACGCAGAGGTGCGCATATCACTGTAGTTGCAGTCAGAATCACTTCCTGCTAAACAGAACTGCTTGTTTAAACTGCATCTGTGCAAAGATGCTGGGTAGCTTATAATCTTGACCTTTATTTCCCAAGTTCAAATCCTACCCAGCAGCACAATCAATGTGTAACATTATACATTATTCACAAATTCCATTTAAAAGGAGATTGACACAAAAATTTGAGAGACTTTCTCTCTTGACCCCCAGTATGGACAGTCAAAAGAAATTTGTATCGGATTTAGCCCCTCAGCAAATCTGATGTACACTGATAAAAGTAAATTAATGTACATTTTTATTGAATTTCATTTTGTTATCCACTGATAAAGTTTGATAAATTTACTCACAAATGGTTTAGGTATAAACCTTAGCTATAATAACCTTTATATTGCAGAAAACGACTCGATGCATCACTGAAGGAGAATCCATCCAGGGATTAAACTATTCCAGACAATGACATCATTTGAAAGAGATTTGTTGAGGTAAAGTCAGAATAGCTATTCTGGAATAATCTGGAATATACTCTTATTTCAGAACAAGGTCAATCAAACACTCCCCTAAACAGCTTTGTTGCTCTTCTGCATCATGATCAGTACACGTCCATTACAACGTCAATATGTATTGAACACAAGGAAACACAAACCTCTTGGTCCTGTTGCTGAATCTCCTTTTCTGTCACTGTCTGCTTCTGTGTAATCTGAAGAGGATGGTGAAGCTGTATCTCCATTTGCATTTGCTGAAAAGGAGAGATCTTACTACAATGCTGCTTGTTTCATTTAAGTGGCTAGAAATTGACATGACTTAAAGCACGGGTTTCAGTGAGGTATGTTATCAGAAGGACATCAGGGCATGACATTTGGGTAGAAAATTACTTAAATATGATCTTAATTAAAAATTGAATTCAAACATCCTTAAATACAACCTAAGTGGGTACAAAGAGATAGCTTAAAATGAAGAGGATAATATTATTACATAGAGTTAAAAAGGCATCTGTTTGCCAAAAAGTAGTTTAACATGCATGCTCTGTCCAAACATGCAGCAAAACGACATCATGGCATCTCTTACAAATTGGCTGCAGCTGTTCGGGTAGGAGGTAACATTTTATAGGGCAGTCCTGTGTGTTTTTCACTAATTTATCCCATAGGCATCCATCGGCTCACTTCAGCTATGCAATGAATAACCAAATATTATTGCATGCTGTCTGATTCAGTTGACTAGTTAAGGTACTTATAGTAGGGAACTGATACATAAAACAGGGAAAACACGAGAGAAGAGAATTAACTCCAGGATATGGAGTTGTTGCCTCCTTTAAACCGCCTTGATTAAATAAATTGAACATGTGCTTTAAGTTTCTCTCTCATGTAAGATCCTTTATGATCTTTCGTGAGGCTTAAAAAGAAGGAATCAAAAACAGGTTTCTAAATAACAATGACCACAATGACAGTAATAAAGTGCATAAATGCTGCTATTGAAAGCAAAGAGTATATAAATTATGAAAATTTCTGTACCCTGACTACATAATGGCAAGAAATGTAACAATGCAGAGGTGCACATATGCAGTCAGGCTCCCTTTTTCCTGCTAAACAGAACCGATTATTTAAACTGCATCTTTGCAAAGATGCTGGGTAGCTTATAATCTTGACCTTTATTTCGATCCCCAGTTCAAATCCCACACAGCAACAAAATCAATGTGTAAAATTGCAGTTAAGCAGGGTTGTCAGTAGGTTTTTTAGTAGCAGGTTCCATCCAAAAAGTAGGTGGCTATTTCTCTAATATCACGCTCAGTACTGGTTGCCGGCTTATTTTGACAACCCAGCTTAAGTGGCTCAAAACAGTTTTCAGCACTTTCCAAGACAAAGATTTTGATGGGTCATAATTACCACTCTTTATCAATTGATGCTACAATCATGGTATCAAAAAACTACCCAATCACTGGTGAAAACGTTGGTATTATTTTCGTGATGCAATAGGTTACCATAGCAACACTATGACCTACTAAATACACCCTTAATTTTAGCTTTAAGCTCTTACATTTTAAAAATGGCACGGTGAAATATTTCTTATTGTAGAATTTCGATAAGCAGGATAAGGTGCAACTTTTGGCAAAGTTTAAAAAAAATTCTGTACCTGGGATTCAGGCACCTTAAATTTTCGAAAATTTAAGGCCGCTCTGAACCCCATGTACCCCATGTTTTTAAACTTTACCAAAAGTTGCACCTTATCCTGCTTATCAAAATTCTACAATAAGAAAACATTTCACCATGCTTTCAGCAATAAAAGATGCGTTCCTAAGAATGTCAGCACAATAACCCAAGTTAGGGCATAAATCCATTCTGCTTGATTCAGCCTACAAACTCAAATCCATCCGAGCAGTGTACCCACATTACTTTTATATCGTAGAAAATAATTTATTTACCATCAACATGACAGAACTTCTCTGCCAAGTCTTGTCGCTGAACTAGTTTATTTTTCAACCCTTCACACAAAGCCTGGTATGTCGCAGCAAAACCATTCTTTTGTCTCCAGTGCTTTAACATGTAGTATCCCTTTTCAGCCAGTTGGTCATGACTTTGATTTATTCCTTGAAGTTCTGCATCACTGACACCTAAGCGACGTCCAAGCGTTGTCCACTTTTCTGCAATTTCAGCACCCAATTCTTCTAATTCTTCTAATGTTGGTGTGCCATGTTTTACTGGTACTACAAAAAGAAATAATTCAGTACAAAATAATAAATTGTTGTTGTTGTTGCTGTTGTTGTTGTCACTAACAATGCTTTCTCAAATATTGTATCCAACACACCCAAGAATGCTCGAAGGTATCTTTTAGTAAAAACCTGCATATATATGGATTTAACAATTGAGAAAGAAAACAACTATCATAAGTTTGTGATGTCCAAATTACTATCATTTAGTAATTAATGATCCTCTTTCGAGGCCAGGGGCCCGTTCCTCGAAGCTCCTGGTAATTACTGGGCCCGTTACACCGTTTTGGTTTCCATTCCACATGGGAGTTTCAAAAGTTTGGACAATTATACAGTTAAGTTATTAGCTAAAGAAACAATATGGAGGTCAGAACATACCCCCCTTTTCTTGAGGCTTTGATTTCAAAATATGATTTTAGACCCATTAGTTACCGGGAGTTTCGAGAAACTGGCCCCTGGTCTGAGATGCCACTATCGGTACTAATCTTAACTTCAGGTCAAATTGATATACCTCCAGTTAAATACAGTGGAACCTCAATATAACAAAGGGTCAAGGGACTGACATTGAAATTATGTTGCCGATAAATAGTTTTTGTTATATCGGTGCACTGCTTCAAATAATTTCCCGGCTGGCGCCACTCAAATTGTATGGTGAAAACTACTTTTGCTCGGACATATCCCACTAGAGTACTGTCTGATGCTGAGGACATGATACACAAATCAGTCAGTGTAAAATGACCACAGCAGACTGCAGACTAGGTGTAAAATGCACACTTCTGCAGAGCAGGGTACAAATGCAGACTCCATACTTCTTCAGTATTATTTCCATTACTTAAGTTACAATTTGATTATCGCATGCTGACTGTAAACAGAATTTTTCACTCAGGTTAACTGCTGTGAAAGTCTACACTCCGGTTGACCTGAATATCACTCAGGTTGACCTCAGGAATATCACTTCGGTTAGCAGCCTGAATCATTGCCAGAAATATTGGACAAGATGGCGGCCACGCTTGCGCATGACTTCCATAATGGCGTCCAAATTGTTACGTAATATGGGTTCTGCCATATTTGGTGTCACCTACATGAAGGAGTTGTCGAATAAAACAAGGTTGGAGTTGTATTGTCAATGGCGTCTGTCGTGCCATCCGCATCATGGTGTCAGAAGTCATTTGTTAATCTTATAGCAAGCTGCAATGCTCAAGATTACATTCTTCTGGTTGATATTTCAGTCCGCAGTTGCTGAAGTGAAGCGAAGCAAAGCCTTAATTCATTGATTAACTGTACGTACAGCGAATTGTATTGTCAAGCACGTGGTTGAAGCGAAACGATGGCAGACACCGAAGAAACTCCTCCACCACCGGCACCGCCACAGCCGCCAACTCCGCAGCATGCGCCACCGCAAATTCTTAGTTTTCCTTCAAATTTTCCAGTACCAAGCGCTATGGTCTGTTGTGGTGATCTCACGAGCAACTGGAAATTTTTCAAACAGCAATGGCAAGACTATGAGGTGGCTACGAGTTTGGATCAGAAGAGACAATCGATCCGACTGGCAACTTTTCGTTCGGTTATGGGAAAGGAATGCCTGCAAATTTTCTTAAATCTTAATTGTGGTACCGAGGAACTGACGATCAATTCAGCACTTAAAGCATTGGAAGATTATTTCCTCCCAAAGAAAAATGTTGTCTATGAGAGGTACATTTTTAATTCATGTTTTCAAGCGCCCGAAGAATCCATTGATTGCTATGCTAATAGATTACGAAAGCTTGCATCATCCTGTCAATTTGGAGCACTGACTGAACAGATGATACGTGATCGACTGGTTATTGGTATACAAGATAAGAGCACAAAGACTAGATTGCTAGATTGAGAGAAAGATTTGTCCCTGGATAAAGCACTTGACACGTGTAAATCGAGCGAAATCACGAATAAGCAGCTAAAGTCGATTTAAAATGAAGAGAAACAGAACAATGAGGAACTAAATTTAGTTCAGGATAAGCGGAGACGAGCAAAAGCCAATAAGAAGCTAAACGAAAAGAAGCCACCATCAAATCAGAAGAAACCTCCAATCAAACCAGGACCAGGTAAAACGTGGAAGTGTAAGTTTTGTGGCCAGCATAAAAAGCATGCAAAGCAGACAGATTGTCCAGCTTATGGTCAGCAATGTCGCAGTTGTAAAAGAATGAACCACTTCGCCAAGGTTTGTCAGGCAAAGAAAGAAAAGGTTCATGTGGCCGAAGAGGCAGAAGCAGAAGAATGAATATGGGTCCAAGGAATCCAAGGAGTCCAAGGAATCATTGTTAAAGATAGAAGAGACTACTGCAATTAATGGTAGTGAAAACAGTTAACAGCCAGTATTACTTTCCTAATTGAAGAAATGTACAAAGAGCAGCTAGTGTGTCAATTGGACACTGGTGCTACCTGCAACATTATCAGTCACAGAAATTTAGTCCAGTTGTTGCAAAATGGTGATCCGCCCCTTCCTAAGTCCAATGCCCAGTTAAAGCTATTCGATGGTACCTTGATGCAGCCTGTCGGTGAGATAATGCTCACAGCAGAGAGAAAAGGCAAACGTCTAGACCTAAAATTCCAAGTTGTTGAGAGTTCTAACAAACCTCTCCTGTCAGCCGAGGCTTGTGAGCGGTTGGGACTTCTCAAAGTGGATATAGATCCGGAAGAGTCCATTAATGTCCTGAAAAGTGGTAACCTAACCAGAGATCAGATTCTCAGTAACTACAAAGATGTCTTCGAAGGTTTAGGCCATATTGGTGATACAACCATCATCACAGACCCCAGTGTCAAACCAGTGCAGCATGCTCCCCGGCGTGTGCCAGTTACCCTGAGAGATAGAGTGAAGGCCAAACTGGATGACCTAGAAAGAAAAGGAATCGCGGAGAAAGTTGCAATACCAACTGACTGGATCAGTAGTATGGTTGTGGTCACGACACCCAACAAGATCAGAATTTGCTTGGATCCCAAGGATCTAAACACAGCAGTCATTCGCCCAAAGTATCAGTTGCCTACTCTTGACGAATTATTGCCCAAGCTCAGCCGAGCAAAAGTATTCAGTACCCTCGATGCTAAAGACGGGTTCTACCATGTTGGTTTGGATGAGAACAGCAGCCTCAAGACCACATTCTGGACCCCTTTTGGTCGTTACAAGTATCGAAGGCTACCCTTTGGTATTGACCTGGCGCCCGAAGAATTTGAATGTAAATTGCACGAGAAACTCGATGGTCTTCCTGGTGTCGCAGTAATAAGAGATGACATACTGGTGATGGGTCATGGCGACAATGAAGAAGAGGCAAATCAAAATCATGATGAGAATTTAGTCCGTCTGCTAGAGCAAGCTCGCAAAGCCAATCTGCGCCTAAACAGCAGCAAAATGAACCTCAAGAAGTCAGAATTCAACCCCTCCGCAAGAACCAAACCTGGAAGGAAGCTACCTGTGTTGAGAAACTTTCAGACAGGTCATAATTATGTTGTCAAATCAGGCAATGAGGTCTTCAGAAGAAACAGGCAGTTTCTGAAACCTGCAGCAGAACCTTCAACAACCGAAAAGCACAGTACCAAGGCTGTTTCACCGGATCCAGAAGTAACTCACAAGGAGAAGCCAAAGGTACCCCGGTCGCCTTCTAAACCTGCAAGCCCCAAGCAAGGTTCCGTGGAAGGGACTGTTGCCACAGAAACACAGGTTCCAGTGTCTGCATCTCAAAAGACAAGAACGCGGAGTATTCGTCTGCCTTCAAGGTTTAAAGATTTTGACATGAAACGTTGAACATTCTGAACACTTGAAGCTTATTTTTAACGAGCTTTGGACTAACTGGTCTCGTCCGGACATTGAACATTTTCGAAAAAAGTTGTTTGTTTACTTGTTTAGTTTTTGCTAGGACTCGTTGAGACAGTTTTTCTTACTTCATTTTATTTTATTTTTTTTTTTTTTAAGGAAAGGGAGATGTTACACTGTACGTAATATGGGTTCTGCCATATTTGGTGTCACCTACATGAAGGAGTTGTCGAATAAAACGAGGTTGGAGTTGTATTGTCAATGGCGTCTGTCGTGCCATCCGCATCACAAATAACACAAGAAACGGTATGGAAAATTGTAAAATTTCTGAAATATAACAATCAGAAGCTCATGGTCCCGTTTGCTCTCGCTCAAGACATATTCAGTATTGATTCTGCTATTCATCAAACCTCACAGTGACTCGATAAATAAAAACCACTTACTTCCTGAGCCACTTCTTTTTTTCACTGTTCATTGACCTAATTCGCAAATCCGTCGTGCTCCATCCCAAACACTCGCCGATTACAGGAAGTCAACTGCTCTTGCTCGAATTGACTGCTACTGAGCTCGAAGCGTCCAAAAATCCTGTAAAATTGCCATTTCCTCTGATCAGAAAACTTCCCAACACGCCAGAATATCCCTTATTTTCCAAGTTGCGTAAGTGACGAGACGCCATTTGGAAAACTTTGACTGAAATGGTTAAACACGAGCAATGCTGATGATCTTTGAATCGTCGGACATCTTTGTTTATAATCTTGCTGGGAAATAATTAGTTCTCAGGCCCTTTTCGGAATAAAAATATGTCAGGCGTTGATGCAAGGCGGTCTTGGCGCGAAAAGCAAATCAAAATTCTGATCGCCGCCATATTGAATCTCTTGATGGTCTAGTGTAATCCCGGAGTGTAATACGATACACCGCTGATAATTGTTAGCGGGTTCGAAATGTCCTTGATTTCTGGCGATGATAATAATGCTCCAGTTAGCCTGTTTACGATTAGCTCTCAATAATTGAAAAAATAATGCGATTCACTTAAAAAGTCTACAGTCTGCATTTTACCCTCGTCTGCAGTCTGCAGTTTAACACTGACCGATATACAAATCAGGTAATAATCTGCTCTTCTATAACTCAATTAGCTTTTTACTTTGCTCTTCAAAACAAAGGAGCAGATAAAACTAATGTGATACTAGCATGTCTTACTTGAGGAGCGGACGGAAGAAATTCCTGCCATCCTGTAGCAAGGCTAAATCCTGTAAAATTTTGATGGAGGGACTGGATTAGAAACTGAAATTGGTCACATATAAATCCATGTAAATGAAAAACTATTCAATTAACTAGTAATAGTTATCACTTAAGCCCTGGTCAAAGGGACCGGCAAGTAGTCGCAAGTGGACGCAAGTTGAGCTTGCGTAGAGACTTGCGTTGGGTGGCCAAACGGACTCGCAAGTACACGCAAGTCACAAAAAAACACATTTTAAGGCAGACTATCCTCTATTTCATTGGCTAATAATAGGTCAATGGATGTTATTCGACTTGCGTTGACTTGGGTTGGGTGGCGAAACGACGAAAAACTTGAGTCGACTTGCGCGCAAATTTGATCTCCACTAAAGTGAGCGCAAGTCAACGCAAGTGCACGCAAGACCTGGTGAAACGAAGTCGCAAGTACACCCAAGTTCTCAACTTGCGTCTACTTGCGACTCCGTTTGGCCAGGGCTTAAAGCTGCCCCCGCTTACTTTTATTTCTGCTGATTGGAAACAATAATATTGAACGTTGTTGTATGAACTAAAATTTTATATTTTTTGGTAAACTATGTCACTCATACTGCTCAAGAAAGTTAGGCATATTATCATAAATATGATCCAAATAATCAACTAGGTTAACTAAACCAACACATTCTGTTTAACTCATTCTATCACATGATATATTCTTTACATAATACTCTTGCGAAGTGCATTCTGGAAAAAATATCCAATCACTCTGTTGTTCTAGTCTGATACTAAAACAAATCAGTTGTCTTGATATATACTCTTTTTTATATAAGAATATCAAGGCTGAAATTTGCAAAATTTTAAGAATATTTTAAGAATAAAACTGAGGCTGAGATTTTGAAAAGGATAGATATAATTTTGTGTGTCAAAACATCTGTAAATACAATAAAGTTTTATGATTACAGTTTTAAGTGATTACACTCAATTGCCCTTGACATAGTTGAAACAAAATCGGGTACTTTCGTTTCCGTCACGCTATTTCTGTGCGAAATGCTTTTTTCAAAGCCGAAAGGGCCAATTGTTGTTTGGCGTGACATTTTGGCCTCGCTGACTGCAACGAAAAGTGGTGGAGCACATAACATGCACAATGTAACGCGATAGAGATCCAGATACCAAACACTTGTAATTAATACCCCAATAAATTCTAAAACGGAAATGTCATAAGCTATAATGTAGGAATAATAAAAGAATAATTTCAGTCTAAAATCGGCAGAAAAATAAAAATATTCAGCCTGGGCCGGAAAAACGACATTCTTATAAAAGAAAATAGTGTACTAGCAAACGTATCTCGAAAGCAGAACAGAAGTGACAGAAGTGAGATGTAAACAGAAGTATCGCGTTACAGTCGCCATATATGCAAATTTGAGTCAAGCTTTTTGTCGGTGTCATGTCCTCAACGAAACTTACATTTACATTTGGATCCCTGCGAGTCACACAGTCGTCACATGGGCTCTACGCTACGTACGATTACTCAGTCAAAATAAGCCATCCAAATAAACGAGATGCCAAAGGAGTATTTCAAACTTTATTCCTCCAGAGCTAACCAGAGAAAAAAACTGGCAAAAAACAGAGGTGCCAAACTCTGCAAATTACACGCGGATAACAACGGGAGCCACACAGACATATATGACCTCTATAAACGGCTCCACTCTGACGAAATGTCCTCCTCAAAACACAGGATTATTGCTTAACGAAATATTCAAATGTTCCCCGATCGTACCATGTACAAAAGGGGCAGATCCTAAAAAAAATACCGTGTAGTTCGAGCAAAACTTCCTAAGCGGCTATTACACGTGGATGGGAGTCACGCAGGCCTGTCACCTTATTGTTATCCTTGGGTAATTCTGACGATGGAAGGTACTATACTGATTTTAGCTATTTAGTCGCAACTGAACCACACTGGCCTCGAATTTCCAGTATACTTCAGGATTTCCTACGATACCCTCTGAGCTGTTTTTCTCCCAAAATCCATCTTCAGGATCTCTGAAAGCGTTTTCAATATGTTTTAGATCATAATCTCGGCCATTTCGAAGCGAATTTATTTGATCGCGCTGCTATAGTAATGGAGGCCGGCAAAAACAGACGCTTTTCCGAGACGCTTGAACTCGAGACTCGTGGCAAAGACGCCGATCCCACAAGTCCTCGCGCGCATGTCTCTTTGCTGGCCGCCCGTGAGCGTTTGCGGGAAAAACGTCGATACCCTGCGGGCGTGCAAGCGATCAAATCGAGATTTTTTTGCGCCTATACAATCTACCGGAAATGCCTACATTCTCTCTTCTCCACTCTTCCTCTATACTAGTAAAAGTTATCACTAAAGCTGCCCCCGCTTTCTTTTATTTCTGCTCATTGAAACAATAATATTGAACGTTATTGTTCTAGTCAGATACTAAAAAAAAAACAATTGTCTTGATATGCACTCTTTTTTTGCGTTCTCGAGGAACGAGAGAACGCATCCTAATTTGGTTTGCAGGCGTGAGAAATCGAGATTTTTTTCTGCAATTTGGCCGCCCCTCTAAGTTTTTTCAGGGGTTTTGGGCCTCATATACGCGTGCAAGTGAAAATAACACGTGCAAGAGAAAATAACACATGCAAGAGGAAATAACACGTGTGGCCAAATAACACGTGCAAGAGAAAATAACACGTGCGGCGTTTGGCCTCGTTGTCCTCTACATCGATTACGTCATGCCTGTACATTGGCTCTTTTCTGTATTCCTCGAAGTGTGAGGGAACTGTGTACAACTCCCAATAAAAGAATAAAACCGCAGCACCCACTTTCTATTATCACACTACATATCCTGCAGAACGCACTTCCTAATCTTTGATTACTACTAGTATATAAGAATATATTTTGACGTGACATCTTGGCCTCGCTACGAAAAGTGGTGTCCAGAGCACATGCACAATGTGCTGAACGCGATCCAGATCCAGAAACCAAACACTTGTACTTGATAGCCTAATAAATTCTAAATAAAACGAAAATGCCATAAGCTCATCGCGCAGAATGCCTTGACATCATAAATTATTCATAATCGTCGAAGTGACAAATTTAAATACGAATGCGCGTTCAATAGGCCAGAATAAGAGAAGAAAAGGCCCAAATTGGCTAAGTGGGGTTGACAAAAATCGCTTTTCTGATTTCCTGACGCTCTAAAATAGAATTCGGCATACGGCTTTTGGAAGAGTAATGATTAAACTACAATTTGAGCCTAAACCAAAGGAGATTTAGGAAGTATAAGGACTATCCCTTCGCAGTTGAAAAACAGTAAAATTGGACGATTTTTAGTATGGAGTTTGTTTTCAACAGCACTTTATTGAAAATTAAAACCGCCTTGCAATATTCGATCGAATGAGTGTCTTTTCTTAAAGAAAATCCGCTTTAAGTTTGGTAATTGATGCGCGAGAACCACTATCCCGTTCAGTTTGAAAACTGCCTGGTCAAGTCGCGTTTGAAAATGGCGCGTTCTAGGTAAGCGAGCCATTGTATTCAGCTCAGGACTGAATAACAATGGCTGTCAAAACTAACAATACCCATTCAAGAAAACCATTTAGATGTAAATGAGTACCTATTTGCCGCGAACTTAAAACTGGTTTCCCAGCTGAGTCATTCGCTCATAACACGCAATGGGAGGAAGGTAAAAACGCCAGTGATCGGGAGCTCTTTTCAGAGCTCTTCATAGCGAGATGATGTCACGGCAATTGGTCAAGAGTAAACAATGTCCGTTCGAGTGATCTAACCCGCGCTGTCTTAATACTTCGCGAAAATGAGCAGCAAAAGCCGTCGATTGTTTTCAGAGTTTTTCAAATAAGATAAGCGGCCATCGATCGATCAATGGATTTTGTTTGACTTTGTTGTCATGCGACCGTAACTGAAGTAAATAGCGCGCCACACTACAGCACGCTCAATAATATTTTAAAAAAGAGGTTTTATGGGTGGTTCATACTTTACGTCTAGTAAAAGCTGTCGATAGTTTTCAAAGTTTTTCACTTACAATCTACCATCGATCGATCAACGAATTAGTTTGTTTGGCTTCACTGCTATGCGATCATGCGAGCGCATCGAATGAATAACGAACACTCACTACAAGTAAGCAAACAAATATGTTTACACTCAATCCCTCCTTAAGTGCGCAAATGTTTAATAAAGAGGTTTACGAGTGGCCGCCCCGGGCTAAACTACAGAATACAGGGCCACTTTTAATCATCCACCAAACGAGCCGGCTCGCATAGCTCGGTCTTCGTTCTTTTATTTACTACCGAGCCAAAAGAGCCGCTAAATATGAACCCAAGACTTAACGTCATACAAATTATTTCTCGTTCATTATCCACTACTGACGCAAACTCGTTCTTTTATCCGCTACCGACCCAAACGAGCCGCTAAATATATGAACCCAAGACTAAGAATCTTACAAATTATTCCTCGTGCTTTCATCCACTGCCCAGCCAAACGAGCTGCTACACGAAGTTGTCTCAGTGATTCTGGCCCTGCATTCTTTAGTTGTAGGGCTCATAGTCTACATGGTCAAAGCCGTCGATAGGTGTCAAAGTTTTTCAAATTCGATCGACCATCGATCAACGGGAGCATCATCAATATGGCGAAAAGAGAGGTTAGGGAGAGAGAATTGAAACGAAGAATTTCCAACGATACAAACGAAATTTTTCAAGAAACTAGATCGAACGCGATCCAAGAATAACCCCATTTTTTAGTTTTCTTAAATCAGTTGCGTCTGGTGCAACAAAGCATACTCTTTCCGTCACATTAGCCAAACTTTGTAAATTAGGATTTAGACACAAACGATTGTTTTGCTCAAGTGCAGAGATATTATAGGGCACGCGATTTCAGCTCTCTTTTATATGGATGAATAACAATTTTTTTTCTAACCAGTTCTTGTTTTCACTCGATTTTTTTCTGGGATTAGCGGTGAATTTAATTTTGAGAGGTCCGAATAGGCTAAACAACAGCGAAAACAACACACAAAAAGTTCATTGTTTCAATGCTCCGCCTTCTTCAAGTTAATAGGGACCTTTAGATCGGAGGACGAGGACGACTACGAATACGAGTTTTCTGTTCTGAGCACGCGCACTTCGAAAAATGTCGGCCTCGAAACCTTATGCGCATGCTCAGTATGGAAAACTCGTACTCGTAGTCGTCCTCGTCCTCCGATCTAAAGGTCCCTAATGAGGGAGGTCATAATCCCTACGAGAAAAAGCGCGCGTTTATTTTAACCAATCAGACTCGCCTCCTTGCGTTTATTTGAATAATAATTGAAAATATGGCAGACCCATGAACTGCAAGTAAATGTCACGAGAACAATAGCCATTCTGCGCGATGTATAATGTAAGAATAATACAAGAATATTTTCAGCCTAAAATCGGCAGAAAAATAAGAATATTCAGTCTGGGCCGGAAAAATAACATCCTTAGAAAAGAAAATAGTGTACGAGCAAACGTATCCACAGGCAGCCCAAGCGCGAGATGAGAGGAAATAATTAAATATAAATGAAACGTAGGCGAACGTGACTCTTGCCTTCGAGCGGTGTTGTGTTACAAACATGCGATTTACAAGGGTTTGTATGGGAACTTTACGGGTTTGCTTTAAATACCTGAAAAATGTAATGTTGTGTGAATAAAACTGACTTACGTTGCTTTCCTTTCATATTCTTTGTTGTTTCACGGTGTTTGAGGCCGTTTTGAAGCGTTTTCAGCGAGTTAGCACTGGTGGTGGTTTCCCACTAGAAAAAAACACAAGGCTGGCTGGCTCAAAATCGAACCGTCGTGCTGCGAAGGCCAAAATATTCCAAAGGAATGGACGTAACCGCCTCAAATCACGATCAGCCGAAGCTTGAATAACTCGCTTCCCATTCCATGGGTCGCTGGTTCACAAATCTCATCACAACGGCCTGAAAATCGCTCGTTTACCAGCTCAAATCTGCCTCTTTCGCTGCTGCATCATGCGTGAAGCCAACGGTGAAGATACCAGATTTGAAAATCGAAGCTTAGCGACCGCATCCGCTCGACAAAAACAACACTCGGCAGGGGTGGGAGGGAACTATTGCCTATATGATTTTCACATAGGCAATAGTTCCCTCCCACCCCTGCCGAGTGTTGTTTTTGTCGAGCGGATGCGGTCGCTAAGCTTCGATTTTCAAATCTGGTATCTTCACCGTTGGCTTCACGCATGATGCAGCAGCGAAAGAGGCAGATTTGAGCTGGTAAACGAGCGATTTTCAGGCCGTTGTGATGAGATTTGTGAACCAGCGACCCATGGAATGGGAAGCGAGTTATTCAAGCTTCGGCTGATCGTGATTTGAGGCGGTTACGTCCATTCCTTGGGAATATTTTGGCCTTCGCAGCACGACGGTTCGATTTTGAGCCAGCCAGCCTTGTGTTTTTTTCTAGTGGGAAACCACCACCAGTGCTAACTCGCTGAAAACGCTTCAAAACGGCCTCAAACACCGTGAAACAACAAAGCATACGAAAGGAAAGCAAGGTAAGTCAGTTTTATTCACACAACGTTACATTTTTCAGGTATTTAAAGCAAACCCGTAAAGTTCCCATACAAACCCTTGTAAATCGCATGTTTGTAACACAACACCGCTCGAAGGCAAGAGTCACGTTCGCCTACGTTTCATTTATATTTAATTATTTCCTCTCATCTCGCGCTTGGGCCGCCTGTGACGTAACAGAAGTGAAATGTAAACTAAAGTATCGCGTTACAGTCGCCATATATGCAAATTAGAGTCAAGCTTTTTGTCCTCAATGAAAACGCCGCAAAACATTTACATTTGGATCCCTGCTGTAAGATTACTCAGTGAAAATAAGCCATCCAAATAAACGAGATGCCAAAAGAATATTTCAAACTTTATTTCTTCAGAGCTAACATTTGAGAGAACCTAAAACATATCTTGCAATATCAAGAGAAAACAACTGGCAAAAAAACAGAGGTGTCAAACTCTGCAAATTACAAGCGGATAATAGCGGAAGCCACACAGAAATATGACCTCTAACGGCTTTACTCTGACGAAATGTCTCCCTGAAAACACAGGATTAGTGCTTAGCGAAATATTCAAAGATCCTCCGATCGTACCATACAAAAGGGGCAAGACTTCCTAAGCGGCTACTACACGTGAATGGGAGTCGCGCAGGTCTGTCACCTTATTGTTATCCTTGGGTAATTCTGACGATCGGAAGGTACTATACTGATTTAGCTATGTATGTATGTAGATTTTTGTGTATGTAGATAGATTTTCTCTTTTTTTTTTTTGTTCTCGAAGATATTAGCCTATTAGGCTACTCTAAAATTCGAGTTTAAATAAAGTTCATGTATGTATGTATGTATGTATGTATGTATGTATGTAGTCGCAAATGAACCACACTCGCCTCGAATTTCGATCTGGTATACTTCAGGACTCTCTGAGCTGTTTTCCCCCCAAAATCTATCTTCAGGATCTCTGAAAGCGTTTTCAATTTGTTTTAGATCATAATCTCGGCCATTTCGAAGCGAACTTATTGGATCGCGCTGAAATAGTAATGGAGGCCGGCAAATACAAACGCTTTTCAGGGACGCTTGCACTCGAGATCTAAACCAAGGACAAAACTCGTGGCAAAGACGCCAATCCCGCAAGTCCTCGCGCCCGTGTCCCTTTGCTGGCCTCCCATGAGCGTTTGCGGGAAAAACGTCGATACCTTGCGGGCGTGCAAGCGATCAAATCGAGATTTTTTGCGGCTATATACCGGAAATACCTACATTCTCTCTTCTTCTCTCTCTATTACGCGGGGAGTCCTAAGGTGCCTCCTCGGGTTTTTGGCCCTCTGGGGCCAAAAACCCTGCGGGGGCAATTACGCGGGGAGCCCTAAGGTGCCTCCTCGGGTTTTTGGCCCACTGAACTATTTTTCTTTTAGGGTAGACGCAATTCGTAACTGTTCGCATTGCAATATTTCAGAATTATCCTGCGGGGGCAATTAAGTCAAGAAACAGTCATATTATAGGAGATAGGTAGAATGGGCACTTCTCCAAATTTTAGGTCTCTGCGTTTTCCCAAACTTCAGATATTTGTCGAAATGTTATGCGCAAATTTACAGAGCCCAGTATAGAGCCGCCATGTTGGTGGAGCTCTCGGTTCTCCTCCAACATCCATGGCGGCCGGAATAAGCTTACATGTAAACATCTGGACCTTACTTTGGCTATCTAGCCGACCGATTATCTGAACTGAACCGACAAACATTTAGACAGGCACTTTTTCTAACACTTAAACTCCTAACAAGGCTAAAAATCACTAGACACGGGTATATTTTTCGACAAACGCGATCGGAACGGTCTGTTACGCACCGCCATAACTCTGAACTTCAAACTGCGCTGGTTTTCAAACCAAGCACGCTGTTGAGCTGAAAAGTTGTAAACAGATATAAATTTAGAAACCCGTAGGCCTGATGAGGATAAAAACCTTCGTGGCTCCTGGTTTTAGATCTTCACAAATGATGACGTCACGTTAAAACGATCGATATTAGCTATTCTCTGTTTCGGTGTCATTTTTCACATCCTGGGGGTGTCAAAAGCGTGCGTGATTTCAGAGAATTTACAGAGTTTGTCTACATTAAGATCCGCAATTCGAATTTTCCCTACCCTGCAAGCAGAGTTTCCTTCGATCTTCCTAGATTAATCGGGAACAGGAAGGAGATTTGTCTGGGAACATCGAATGAGACTTAACTCGCAGAGTCAGTTTTGCCAAGAGTATTCACAAGATGTAGAGCTTATTTACTCACATAACGGCCGATTCTTCTCACTGAAGTCACAATGTAAAGCCAGTCGATTCTCTTGCTGCAAACTAAGGATAAATTTCCGTATAACCCCGTACATTTATCATGCATGCACAATGATAATAACTATGTATGCGCTGTATTGTTTTGGAAGACAACTCCCTAGTTGCTTGTCGAAACCGGAAAAAATGCGAATTTGCCAGCAGACTGAAACACAGCGTTACGAAGCATTACGAATGACTACGATAGTAGCATAGGGAATGGCGGTTGAAGCGCATTAAGTCAAAAATCGACTTCCCGACCCTCTCCGTGGCCAAAAACTATCACTCTTGGGCTGCAACTCGTAAAGTCGCCAGTTCTATCATATCCATGCGTTTCAGACCCTGGAAATTCATTCAACGCTATTTAAAGATCCACAGTGTATGGTAATCAATATGTGTGTGTTTACAGTGCATGACATTTCTCGAAAACTCTGAATGTCATTCCCGAAAATAAAAAAGGGAAAGTCCCGCGGAAATGATGAGTCACCGATTTCTATTGTTATAAAGTCATCAGACAGTCATATGATTTTTTCAGCCAATCACAAGTTTTAAATTTTGTGAGAAAAGTTTATTACAAAGTTTATGACAAACTTTATTCTAAAGTTACTTGTAATTCTTACTCAATAGCTGCAAAGTACTGTTCTACAAAGTGTAGAACACCATCAAATGGCTCAGGCAGACCGCATATAAATATACTTTATAATCATTATAGTTCAAAACTTGTGACAATCGAATGTGTAATATGGTCTCTATATTGCTCAATCAAGCGAAGATTCTCAGAAAGATCGGATGGCAAGTAATTTTAATATGATTATTTATGCTGAGTGGGAGATGTCGTTCTCACTTTATTGTTTTGCATGTAAGAAATACATTCACCCCGTCCTGTTGAACTATATCTTTTTCAAACTCTGCTTTATTATTGTGATGCTTCATTGTGAGTTTATGTTTGATAACGTATGCTAGTAGATAGTAAGTATTATATACATACCGAGATTTTATAGTCTTTATACGCACCAAAAAGCATCGAGATAAAAATAGTTACTTCGCGCTAGAGAAGCCAGCTGATTGGTCACACGATTGTTTTCACTAGTGAAAAACGACATATCGACGCTTTGATTGGTTATATAATTATTTTCACTATTGAACAAAAGCGTGTCGCTAGCTCACCGCTCCTTTTGTACTGACAAATAGCAACATTTCTAAGAGCTTAGATGCATTTTTTCTTTAGAAAGATGGCTTCAAATCGGACTAACCGTTTACAGAGCTTAGATTCATCAGTAGAAGAGTTCACAGACGGACAGAAAAATGAAAACAACAAGAAATATACCACTCACGATGTTGCTCTGTTCCACGAATTTCTTGTTTTGCAAAGCGAGACGCGACAAATGGACGATTGACTGCTCTGGAGCTGTACAAGTTTCTCAGCGAGTTTCTTATAACGGTTCGCAAAAAAGAAGACAACGAATAATAGGAGCCTAAATCCTTGAGGGCATTCTTCAATGCATCAGGCAATTTGAATAAAAGAAACTATGGACTTTGCCTTGTGAAGGACGTCCAGTTCGAGCAAACTCGGAAAGCACTTTAGTCAAAGCAAAGAGATCTAAAACGGTATGCACCTCAAATTTTGAACTTCCGTAGAACTATTTCGACAAATTTTCAGAATGTTTTATTTCTTAGGCACTCTAAACATCATGTGGATGGGGGGGAGAGGGGACACTTTTATAGCTGTGATAAGACATAATCAATGTTTGTCCAGCCAAAAATTAGATATGTATGAGCAAAAACAGGTACGACCAGACAATTTGAGTGGCGCCAGCCTGGAAATTATTTGAAGCAGTGCACCAATATCACGAAAACTATTTATAGCCAACATATTTTCAATGTCAGTCCCTTGATCCTTTGTATACAATGTATCCTTTTTCACAGCCGCTCCATTGTCCGTATAAATTCTCAAGACTACTTCCACGTGATTTATAACCGTACCGTTGCCGGACCAAAATCTGATCGGTCCCAAAAAAACACATGAAAATTTGCTATCTAATGGCAAGTCTTTTCGGTTACATCTAGCTTCAGAGTCTCTAAAATCATAACTTAGAAGGAGAAAGGTATTAATCGAAATTAAACAGCTGATTTTTACCGCCACGCTTTGCTGAAACTTTAACCGGAAGTGGCCAGGTTAGTCATTTTCTTGTAAGATTTTTCTTGGTAAAAAAGCCTCAACCTTAGTATTTTTTTCTTGATATTACTAAACCAAGGGCTGAACTTTGCAGGGATATTAAGACTTTCCGATATAAAACATGGGCATGGAAAATATAAGGTCTGAAAAACAGGCCATTTCCGGTTGCTTCCCATATGCTTCAAATAGGTCCAAGTTGACATAACAGCCACTGGCTAACGAACAATTCCCATGAGTTGATTTGTTTACCCATAAAAGGCTAATAATAGGGCATTACAAAGATAGTTTTCTTTTTGTCTAAAATTAATTGTACGTTGCTAAAAGAGAGATTGAAAAGTGGCCAAAATTACACTGAAAATCAGCCTCTGGGGACCCCTGAGGGGCTGATATCCAGAACTCGGCTAAAAAAAGTTCATTGAAGCTGAAACTTTGGCATATTACATAAGTCCACATAACAAGATTGTGTACCAATTTTAAGCAAAATCGGCCGACCCTCATTTCCAAGTCTGCCCCGGTCTCTCAGGCAGAAGCTCTTAACTGGAGGTATATCAATTTGACCTGAAGGTAAGATTAGTACTGATAGTGGATGCAGCTCAGACCAGGCCTCGAAAGAGGATCATTAATTGCTAAATGATAGTAATTTGGACATCACAAACTTATGATAGTTGTTTTCTTTCTCAATTGGTAAAATCCATATACACTGATATCAGGTTTTTACTAATTAAGATATCTTCGAACATTACTGGGATGTGTTGGATACAATATTTGAGAAAGGAAGCCATCATTCTAAAGAACTGTTATAGTGACAACAACAACAACAATTTATTTGTACCATTTAATTATTTCTCTTTGTATAGTACCAGTAAAAGATGGCACACCAACATTAGATGAATGGAAGAATTGGGAGCTGAAATTGCAGAAAAGTGGATAAAGCTTGGACGTCGCTTAGGTGTCGGTGATGCAGAACTTCAAGGAATAAATCGAGGTCATTATGAACTAGATGAAAAGGGATACCACATGTTAAAGCACTGGAGACAAAAGAAAGGTTCTGCTGCAACATACCAGGCTTTGTGTGATGGGTTAAATCATAAACTAGTTCAGCGACAGGACTTGGCAGAGAAGTTCTGTCATGTTGATGGTAATTATTTTGTACAATATAAAAGTAACATGGGTACACTAGTCTAATGGATTTGAGTTGTAGGCTGGATCAAGCAGACTGGATTTATGCCCTGGCTTGGGTTATTGTGCTGAGTGACGTTTTTAGGAATGCATCTTTCTCTCATGGTACCTCTTGTAACCCCTGCAGGTTTTTATGGATGTTTGCATATACATATTACATAAAACAGAAGTAGAGCGAGTATATGGACAGCTCTGTTCTGCAGAAAGAGTTGAATGTCAATTCATACAATACATTTAAGTCTGATTTTCACTGTTGTGTTATTCTGTAGTGCAAAACATCAACAGGAAACAAAAACTGGTTTTACATAAGACCCAGGTGAATTAAACCACCATAAAAACTGTGCTTCGATGTGAGGAACATTGAACTTCAATAATTCAGTTGATTTTCTGTAACAATTGCGATGCTTGATTGATGATTTAACGATTGAAGTATGAGCATCACAGTAAATTTCCAATGAAACAATTGGAAAGAAGAAGCCTGAAAAATCAGGGCTTCAAAGGGATTCGAACCTGTGACGTCTGCGAATACCATTACGATGCTCTCCCATCTGAGCTATGAAGCCACCCACTGGGAGTGGGGGGGGGGGGGGGGGGTGTCTTGAAAACGAAGACCCCTAAGACTCCCTAAGACCCCAAACCTTGAAAACCAAAACCCTCTATATTTTCTGGGGCTCTGAAATTACGACCGGACGGTCGCCAATGTGAGTAGAAGTTGAGTGTTGGTGACAGGAATTTTGATTCTACTTTTAGACTCTAATGAACTGGCATTCGATGAACTGGTTTTGTTTTAAATTGAAAAACTTTGTGTTTTTGTTTTAAGCGAGAAACTTACCCCTTGCCTCTCCAAAGTTTTTAACTTCCACAGAAAATAATTTAGATCAAAAATGAAGTTGTAATCCACGTAATGTAATCAACATTTACACTGTAGCACCGCCATGTTTTCAGTGGTTTCAACTGCCAGCTATACAGTGGGCGCATGGCAGGAACAAGTGCTTTGTTTTCGCTTTTGTGTGGCTTCTAGAAGGCTTCCTACTGATGGCAAGTAAGAAAATGTTATGTCAAGTCTCTAAACTAAGAGAGCCATGATCTATTTGACAAAAAAACTCCATTTCAACTACACGATATTGTAAGCAACTGAAAAATAGCCAGTTGTCTCCTGCCTAAAAAAAATCTCGGACCCTCGGTACTTCTCTCTCCCCCCCACCACCTTTTTTTGAGCGGTGAAAAACATCACTGTTTCTTTTTTCTTTCTCTGTGTAATTTTCCATCATCACTTTAACCCATTGACTCCTGTGCTGCCTGTAACCGGCCACGACGAGCCTAATGGCCTTTCTTCCACATCTGACGTCATCACTTTTGAGTGTATACTCAACTTATGCAGGAGGAAGAGATCTTTCCAGTGATGCCTAGATCAGAGTGATCGGCTTAATGAAGCCTGACATATGCACAAAAATGCTCAAAAAGATGAGTGAAAAACTCAGAGCAAAATTTCCTGCCACTGCACCTGGCAGCTCCATGGTAAATATTGGCTGCCTCAATGACGCTTTCTTAAGATTAATTTGAAACTAGACTTGAGTGTTGTCCAAATCATGTTCCCAAAAATTGTCGAGCCATGTCCGGATCTTCTTTGGAAATCTGTAAATGGCTTATTGCTGTGGTGAATAGCTGGATTAGACACAACAGGAGCCTGTGCCTGAGAGCCTCCCCACCCCTCCCTCCAGTCTTTAATCTTTCATGGAGAGCACAAGGTTGACATACTCACAAACTGTCTGAGCCACCATTCAGTTGTTGTAGCGTAGAGGGACATTAAATTTTTTCCACAGGTGAGGTACTGTTAGAGGCTGGGAGTACTCAGGGTTGCCAGATGGAAAATGTATTCGCCAAATGGTGTCAATAAAATTTTTACTGTGAAGTTTTTTGGAGATGATTTTTCACATGAAAATATTCCTACTCCTGAACGATCGCAACTGTCCACCAAGCCTTTTATCAAGCTGGCCCACTGAGCTCAAATAACCATATTGTTTTTCGTGAAAGCGACAAAGTATGACTCTCGACGATCTAAACAACTGGTACTGGACAGACCCAAAAAGGAAATAGGCAGACTTTCTCTTTGACATAGAGGAACTATGATCTGGAACTCAATCCCTAGCAGCATTTAAGACTATGAGAATGTCACTTCATTTAAAAATCAGTCGTCTAAAGCAACTCTCTAAATTTATTAATGATTTTACCTTTGAAAAGGAGAGCTCACTGATCACAAATAAATCACATCACTTTTATTATTATTGATACTAATAAGAATTTCACCAATCTAGTTCTATTTTTCTTTTACTTTTTATTATTCGTACATTGTACATATTTGGTATTTTCTATTGTTTTTTTTTGTAATTTAGCTGTAAATATTGTAAATTATTAACGCAGGTCCACATCAGCCAACGGCTGCCAGTCTTTTAACCTGCGAGACCAAAAAAAGTATGTATGTATGTAAGAGTCAGATTCCACGTGTTAAGACATTAAAATATCATGTAGTTGAAATAGAGTTTTCATCAAATAGATTGCTCTCTTAGTTTGGAGACTAATAACCTAACGTTTTCTTCTTACATGCTGTAAGTACGAAGCCTTCCAGAAGCCACGCAAAAAGTGAAAACAAAGCACTTGTTTCTGCCATGCGCCCACGGTATAGCTAGCAGTTGAAACTGCTGAAAACATGGCATTACATTGCGTGGATTATAACTGTTTTGGGGGCAATTAACTGTAATCTTACCATCATTTTCTGTGGAAGTCAAAAACTTCGAAGAGACAAGGGGTAATTAGTTTCTTGCTTGAAACAAAACACAAATTTTTTCGATTTAAAAAGAAACCAATACCTCAAATGCCAGTCCAAGACCCTAAAAGTAGCCTAAAAAATTCTTGTCACCAACATTCAACTTTCAGTCGCATTGGCAACCACCTGGTTGTAATTTCGCAGCCCCAAAAAAGTATGGGGGGTCTTTGTTTTCATGTTTTGAGGTCTTAGGGTATCTTAGGGGTCATTGGGGTCTTTGTTTTCAATAGTGCAATTTTACACATTGATTTTGCTGCTAGGGATTGAGTTCCAGATCATAGTTCCTCTATGTCAAAGAGAAAGTCTGCCTATTTCCTTTTTGGGTCTGTCCAGTACCAGTTGTTTAGATCGTCGAGAGTCATACTTTGTCGCTTTCACGAAAAACAATATGGTTATTTGAGCTCAGTGGGCCAGCTTGATAAAAGGCTTGGTGGACAGTTGCGATCGTTCAGGAGTAGGAATATTTTCATGTGAAAAATCATCTCCAAAAAACTTCACAGTAAAAATTTTATTGACACCATTTGGCGAATACATTTTCCATCTGGCAACCCTGAGTACTCCCAGCCTCTAACAGTACCTCACCTGTGGAAAAAATTTAATGTCCCTCTACGCTACAACAACTGAATGGTGGCTCAGACAGTTTGTGAGTATGTCAACCTTGTGCTCTCCATGAAAGATTAAAGACTGGAGGGAGGGGTGGGGAGGCTCTCAGGCACAGGCTCCTGTTGTGTCTAATCCAGCTATTCACCACAGCAATAAGCCATTTACAGATTTCCAAAGAAGATCCGGACATGGCTCGACAATTTTTGGGAACATGATTTGGACAACACTCAAGTCTAGTTTCAAATTAATCTTAAGAAAGCGTCATTGAGGCAGCCAATATTTACCATGGAGCTGCCAGGTGCAGTGGCAGGAAATTTTGCTCTGAGTTTTTCACTCATCTTTTTGAGCATTTTTGTGCATATGTCAGGCTTCATTAAGCCGATCACTCTGATCTAGGCATCACTGGAAAGATCTCTTCCTCCTGCATAAGTTGAGTATACACTCAAAAGTGATGACGTCAGATGTGGAAGAAAGGCCATTAGGCTCGTCGTGGCCGGTTACAGGCAGCACAGGAGTCAATGGGTTAAAGTGATGATGGAAAATTACACAGAGAAAGAAAAAAGAAACAGTGATGTTTTTCACCGCTCAAAAAAAGGTGGTGGGGGGGAGAGAGAAGTACCGAGGGTCCGAGATTTTTTTAGGCAGGAGACAACTGGCTATTTTTCAGTTGCTTACAATATCGTGTAGTTGAAATGGAGTTTTTTGTCAAATAGATCATGGCTCTCTTAGTTTAGAGACTTGACATAACATTTTCTTACTTGCCATCAGTAGGAAGCCTTCTAGAAGCCACACAAAAGCGAAAACAAAGCACTTGTTCCTGCCATGCGCCCACTGTATAGCTGGCAGTTGAAACCACTGAAAACATGGCGGTGCTACAGTGTAAATGTTGATTACATTACGTGGATTACAACTTCATTTTTGATCTAAATTATTTTCTGTGGAAGTTAAAAACTTTGGAGAGGCAAGGGGTAAGTTTCTCGCTTAAAACAAAAACACAAAGTTTTTCAATTTAAAACAAAACCAGTTCATCGAATGCCAGTTCATTAGAGTCTAAAAGTAGAATCAAAATTCCTGTCACCAACACTCAACTTCTACTCACATTGGCGACCGTCCGGTCGTAATTTCAGAGCCCCAGAAAATATAGAGGGTTTTGGTTTTCAAGGTTTGGGGTCTTAGGGAGTCTTAGGGGTCTTCGTTTTCAAGACACCCCCCCCCCCCCCCCCCACTCCCAGTGGGTGGCTTCATAGCTCAGATGGGAGAGCATCGTAATGGTATTCGCAGACGTCACAGGTTCGAATCCCTTTGAAGCCCTGATTTTTCAGGCTTCTTCTTTCCAATTGTTTAATTGGAAATTTACTGTGATGCTCATACTTCAATCGTTAAATCATCAATCAAGCATCGCAATTGTTACAGAAAATCAACTGAATTATTGAAGTTCAATGTTCCTCACATCAAAGCACAGTTTTTATGGTGGTTTAATTCACCTGGGTCTTATGTAAAACCAGTTTTTGTTTCCTGTTGATGTTTTGCACTACAGAATAACACAACAGTGAAAATCAGACTTAAATGTATTGTATGAATTGACATTCAACTCTTTCTGCAGAAGAGAGCTGTCCATATACTCGCTCTACTTCTGTTTTATGTAATATGTATATGCAAACATCCATAAAAACCTGCAGGGGTTACAAGAGGTACCATGAGAGAAAGATGCATTCCTAAAAACGTCCAGCACAATAACCCAAGCCAAGGCATAAATCCAGTCTGCTTGATCCAGCCTACAACTCAAATCCATTAGACTAGTGTACCCATGTTACTTTTATATTGTACAAAATAATTACCATCAACATGACAGAACTTCTCTGCCAAGTCCTGTCGCTGAACTAGTTTATGATTTAACCCATCACACAAAGCCTGGTATGTTGCAGCAGAACCTTTCTTTTGTCTCCAGTGCTTTAACATGTGGTATCCCTTTTCAGCAGTTGGTCATGACCTTGATTTATTCCTTGAAGTTCTGCATCACTGACACCTAAGCGACGTCCAAGCTTTATCCACTTTTCTGCAATTTCAGCACCCAATTCTTCTAGTTCATCTAATGTTGGTGTGCCATGTTTTGCTGGTACTAACAAAGAGAAATAATTATGGTACAAATAAATTGTTGTTGTTGTTGTCACTATAACAGTGCTTTAGAATGATGGCTTCCTTTCTCAAATATTGTATCCAACACATCCCAGTAATGTTCGAAGATATCTTAATTAGTAAAAACCTGAATAGTATATATGGATTTTACCAATTGACAAAGAAAAGAACTATCATAAGCTTGTGATGTCCAAATTACTATCATTTAGCAATTAATGATCCTCTTTCGAGGCCTGGTCTGAGATGCAGCCACTAACGGTACTAATCTTACCTTCAGGTCAAATTGATATACCTCCAGTTAAGAGCTTCTGCCTGAGAGACCGGGGCAGACTTGGAAATGAGGGTCGGCCGATTTTGCTTAAAATTGGTACACAATCTTGTTATGTGGACTTATGTAATATGCCAAAGTTTCAGCTTCAATGAACTTTTTTTAGCCGAGTTCTGGATATCAGCCCCTCAGGGGTCCCCAGAGGCTGATTTTCAGTGTAATTTTGGCCACTTTTCAATCTCTCTTTTAGCAACGTACAATTAATTTTAGACAAAAAGAAAACTATCTTTGTAATGCCCTATTATTAGCCTTTTATGGGTAAACAAATCAACTCATGGGAATTGTTCGTTAGCCAGTGGCTGTTATGTCAACTTGGACCTATTTGAAGCATATGGGAAGCAACCGGAAATGGCCTGTCTTTCAGACCTTATATTTTCCATGCCCATGTTTTATATCGGGAAGTCTTAATATCCCTGCAAAGTTCAGCCCTTGGTTTAGTAATATCAAGAAAAAAATACTAAGGTTGAGGCTTTTTTATCAAGAAAAATCTTACAAGAAAATGACTAACCTGGCCACTTCCGGTTAAAGATTCAGCAAAGCGTGGCGGTAAAAATCAGCTGTTTAATTTCGATTAATACCTTTCTCCTTCTAAGTTATGATTTTAGAGACTCTGAAGCTAGATGTAACCGAAAAGACTTGCCATTAGATAGCAAATTTTCATGTGTTTTTTTGGGACCGATCAGATTTTGGTCCGGTAACGGTACGGTTATAAATCACGTGGAAGTAGTCTTGAGAATTTATACGGACAATGGAGCGGCTGTGAAAAAGGATACATTGTATACAAAGGATCAAGGGACTGACATTGAAAATATGTTGGCTATAAATAGTTTTCGTTATATTGGTGCACTGCTTCAAATAATTTCCCGGCTGGCGCCACTCAAATTGTCTGGTCAAACCTTTTTTGCTCAGACATATCCCATTTTTGGCTGGACAAACATTGACTATGTCTTATCGCAGCTATAAAAGTGTCCCCTCCTCCCCCCCCCCATCTCACATGATGTTTAGAGTGCCTATGAAAGAAAAAAAATAATTGCTGCTTATTTGAAAAGCTTTTCAAGGTGAAGAAGAATGGCATTTCCTTTTGGAATACTAATTTTTTCGTTTTAGAGATATTCAGTTTTTTATTATGCAAATCAAGAATATCTCCAGAAATATTGGCGCAGTGTTCTTCAAACTTGGCACCTGAAATGTACCTTGCAAAAGAAACAGAATGACAGCTACTATGTTGTTGCCATGGCAACACTCCTGGCTTCAGTCTCTTTCTGTGAAAAACCAAATAACCCCATTCTGCAACCTTTTAAAGTGGGACAGAGGGTCTTGCTTAGAACACACATGGTTCCCACATTGTCTTAACTCTTTCCATTAGATTCTTAACATCCTTTATTGTTGGTAGCATGTTAGTTCATATCTTCTGATCAACATATAACAATAATTATTTTAATGCCAGGATATCTTGCTATTCACAGAATGATGATTTGGAAAATTAAATAAGAAAATTAATAAACTATAATAAGATATCTTAAAGACTGTCTGATGCTGACGACATGATATACAAATCACTCAGTGTAAAATGACGACAGCAGACTGCAGACCGGCCGTAAAATGCACACTTCTGCAGATCAGGATAAAAATGCAGACTACATACTTCTTAAGTATTATTTCCATTATTTAAGTTATAATTTGATTATCGCATGCTGGCTGTAAACAGAATTTTTCACTCAGGTTAACTGCAGTGAAAGCCTACACTCTGGTTGACCTGAATATCACTCAGGTTGACCTGAATATCACTCCGGTTAGCAGCCTGGATATAACTCAGGTTAGCCTAAATAGAGCTCCAGTTAGCCTGTTTACGATTAGCTCTCAATGATTGAAAAAATAATGCGATTCACTTAAAAAGTCTACAGTCTGCATTTTACCCTCGTCTGCAGTCTGCAGTTCCTAGTCTTCGTTTTACACTGACCGATATATATTGTCAGATAATAATCTGCTCTTCTAACTCAATTAGCTTCTTACTTTGCTCTTCAAAACAAAGGAGCAGATAAAACTAGTATAATACTAGCATGTCTTACTTGAGGAGCGGACGGAAGAAATTCCTGCCATCCTGCAGCAAGGCTACATGTACTCCTGTAAAATTTTGATGGAGGGACTGGATTAGGAACTGAAATTGATCACATATCAATCCATGCGTGCATGGGTATAGATCGTTTTCTCTGTCACGCAACGAAAAAATAAATCAAAAACTATTCTGAATTAATAAAGTCAAGAAACTGTCATATTATAGGAGATAGGTAGAATGGGCACTTCTCCAAATTTTAGGTCTCTGCGTTTTCCCAAACTTCAGATATTTGTCGAAATGTTTTGCGCAAATTTACAGAGCCCAATATGGAGCCGCCATGTTGGTGGAGCTCTGTTCTCCTCCAACATCCATGGCGGCCGGAATAAGCTTACATGTAAACATCTGGACCTTACTTTGGCTATCTGGACGACTGATTATCTGAACTGAACCGACAAACATTTAGACAGGCACTTTTTCTAACACTTAAACTCCTAACAAGGCTAAAAATCACTAGACACGGGTATATTTTTCGACAAACGCGATCGGAACGGTCTGTTACGCACCGCCATAACTCTCAACTTCAAACTGCGCTGGTTTTCAAACCAAGCACGCTGTTGAGCTGAAAAGTTGTAAACAGATATAAATTTAGAAACCCTTATGCCTGATGAGGATAAAAACCTTCGTGGCTCTTTGGTTTTAGATCTTCACAACTGATGACGTCACGTAAAAACGATCGATTTCACTGTTTCGGTGTCATTTTTCACATCTTGGGGGTGTCAAAAGCGTGCGTGATTTCAAAGAATTTACAGACTTTCTCTACATTAAGATCGCAATTCGAATTTTCCCTACCCTGCAAGCAGAGTTTCCTTCGATCTTCCTAGATTAATCGGGAACAGGAAGGAGATTTGACTGGGAACATCGAATGAGACTTAACTCGCACAGTCAGTTTTGCCAAGAGTTTTCACATGATGTAGCTTATTTACTCACATAACGGCCGTTTCTTCTCACTGAAGTCACAATGTAAAGCCAGTCGATTCTCTTGCTGCAAACTAAGGAGTAATTTCCGAATAACCCCGTACATTTATTATGCATGCACAATGATAATAGCTATGTAAAAAATGCGAATTTGCCAGCAGACTGAAACACAGCGTTATTAAGTATTACGAATGACTACGATAGTAGCATAGGAAATGGCGCTTGAAGCGCATTAAGTCAAAAATCGACTCTCCCGACCCTCACCGTGGCCAAAAACTATCATTCTTGGGCTGCAACTCGTAAAGTCGCCAGTTCTATCATATTCATGCGTTTCAGACCCTGGAAATTCATTTAACGTTATTTAAAGATCCACAGTGTATGGTAATCAATATTTGTGTGTTTACAGTGCATGACATTTCTCGAAAACTCTGAATGTCATTCCCGAAAATATAAAAGGGAAAGTCCCGCGGAAATGAGTCACCGATTTCTATTGTTACAAAGTCATCCGACAGTCATATGATTTTTTCAGCCAATCACAAGTTTCAAATTTTGTGAGAAAAGTTTATTACAAAGTTTATGACAAACTTTATTCTAGAGTTAACTTTTAATTCTTACTCAATAGCTGCAAAGTACTGTTCTACAAAGTGTAGAACACCATCAAATGGCTCAAGCAGACCACATATAAATATACTTTATAAGCATTACAGTTCAAAACTTGTGACAATCGAATGTATAATATGGTCTCTATATTGCTCAATCAAGCGAAGATTCTCAGAAAGATCGGATGGCAAGTAATAATAACTAATTTCAATATGATTATTTATGCTGAGTGGGAGATGTCGTTCTCACTTTATTCCTTACCTGTAAGAAATACATTCACCCCGTCCTGTTGAACAAGTTTTTTCAAACTCTACTTTATTATTTTGATGCTTCATTGTGAGTTTATGTTTAATAACGTATGCTAGTAGATAGTAAGTATTATATACATACCGAAATTTTATGCGCACCAAAAAGCATCGAGATAAAAATAGTGTCTTCGCGCTAGAGAAGACTGCCAGCTGATTGGTCATACGATTTTTTCACAAGTGAAAAACGACATATCGACGCTTTGATTAGTTATATAATTATTTTCGCTATTGAACAAAAGCGTGTCGCTAGCTCACCGCTACCTTTTGACTGACAAATATATAGCACATTGCTAAGAGTTAAGATGCATTTTTCTTTAGAAAGATGGCTTCAAATCGGACCAACCGTTTTCAGAGCTTAGATTCATCAGTAGAAGAGTTCACAGACGGACAGAAAAATGAAAACACCAAGAAATAGACCAAACACGATGTTGCTCTGTTCCACCGAAATTTCTTGTCTTGCAAGGCGAGACGCGACAAATGGACGAATTGACTCCTCTGGAGCTGTACAAGTTTCTCAGCGAGTTCCTTATAACGGTTCGCAAAAAAAAGACAACGAGTAATAGGAGCCTAATTCCTTAAGGACATTCTTCGCTAGCTTTGAGCGCAATTTGAATAAAAGAAACTATGGACTTTGCCTTGTGAAAGACAGTTCGAGCAAACTCGGAAAGCATTTTAGTCAAAGCAAAGAGGTCTAAAACGGTATGCATTTCAAATTTTGAACTTCCGTAGAACTATTTCGACAAATTTCAGAATGTTTATTTTATTTTAACTAGTCTACCTTTTAACGGCATTTTTGCTTGATAATTTAGATGTAAAACATTCTACAAGGAAGACATTTCAGCGTAACTCTCGAACTGTGAGAGAGAGTTACACTAAATCAACCCCCCCAGGATTTCTGGGGCTAAGCTGTCATCTCTCTGCTGACTTGCCGGGGTTTTTCCTTCTCCTTGTAAACAGTAAACGTCTTGTTGTGTATTTTTTCCTTTTAGGAATTGTTACCCTGGGCTTGGGAAATTGATGAGAAATTGAACATGGAAATCGCTCACGGACAATTCCAAAAGAATAGTGTCCGTTTGGTAGCCTCGAGAGGAAACCCTGTCACAGTCGGCAGGAGGATGGAAGCTATCTGTGGGCTTGAGAGTACAGTTAAGCGGGTGGAGATCCTGGGATGGATAGGGGAAAGAGTTTCTTTCTTTCCGTACTTGGCAAATACTTTAGTGGACAATTTAAAGGCGAAAAGTTTAATTCGGATTGCCCCCCGTGGAAGGCGTTCAAAAACAACACGTCGTGTAAACCTTTTGTCAGTTACATCCAGAAGACCTTGGTGGACCGCCTAAGAACTGGGGTAATATCTTGGGATATTTTCTGGGCCTGCTGAAATCTATCTTAATCCCTAGCAAGATTGCACCTTACATTCGATTTTTGGCAGACTCCTCCAGAGAGGTCTTTCCTTTGATCACAGAAAAAAAGGTTAAGTTTATCGCCTTTGTTCGAGAATTTCTGGGAAACTCTTATGTAACTGTTAAAATCTTGCAACGCTTGGCTGGAAAGTGTGTTTCATTCTCCCAGGCAGTCCCAGCTGCAAGGCTGTTTACGAGAGAAATGAATGCTGCGATTTCTCAGGGCCTGCGTTCTCAAAAGGCGATTTTGATGCATGGTGCCCTTCGAGAGGATATCTCTCACTGGCTATTTTTAGAATCCTGGGATGATCCACTTCCTTGGCGCGACGAGCGGCACGTCCAGATTTCCGTGGCTACGGATGCCCCAGCCTCGGGTTGGGGAGCTTCCATCATTTCACCCTTCCGACAAGAAATTTCTGACTATTGGTCTGGAGAGGAACTATCCTGGGATGTTGCAACGAAGGAAGCCATGGCGATCGATAACTCTTTGTTGTCATGCCAAGATAAAGTGCGCAACGCGCGGGTGGACGCGCTAGTTGACAACTAGGCTGTAGTTCACCCGTGGACTAATCAAGGGGGTAGAAGTTCTTCACTTAATAATGTCACTAAAAAAACTTTTTGCCACCACGATGGAGTTAAATGTGTGCTTACACCTGTCTTACATCCGCACTGATGAGAACTCTGCTGATTAGCCCTCTCGCCGTTTGTCCAGTATAGATTGTCTGTTAACGGAAGATGTGTGGCAGAGTATCCAGAACGAATTTGGTGGTCCTGGGAGCCATACATTTGACCTAATGGCGCTGCATTCAAATGTAATTAAAGATAAATCGGGTAACAGTCTGCCTCACTTTACCCCAGGTCCATCGCCAGGGTCCTCAGGGGTGAATCTTTTCGCACAAGATTTGACGCGACAAGGTCCAGCTATGCGGCGCCCGTACGTCTTTACACCGTTGATTTTAGTCGGTCCGGTCTTACGGTTGTTGGAAAGTTATAAACAGCCTTGCACCATCGTTATCCTGGAGGTCTACCTTAGAAAGTATTGGTGACCTCTTCTTCAGCATGCGCATAGATCCGTAGAAGTGGAGAGGATGGCCCCTAAGGTGATCGCACTGCTCTTGTAGGACCGTCTAGGCAGGGCTGGGTCCCCCATCTAGGCATTCCAGGGGACTTATGGGCTTTCTATGTGTAATTTTAGCCGTTCTTCGAATAGTTAAACATTTGCGCTGTAGGCGAAATATTGTGTTCCGTAGAAGCGTGATGAACTCGATCTTTTACTGAGGCGTTTTTGAAACTGACAGAGAGACTTTTAGGTGACTCCTTGTTTCCACGGGGCTTTCTAAGCACCCCTATTTTTGACTTTCCTTTCTCTACAGGAATTACCGGTTGTAGCGAAGCTTTTCGTCACGTCAGTGAGATGCCCAATTTGCTGCCAGGCAAATGATAGTGATTTTCGTTACTGTTAACGCTGTGGTTATAAAAGAAAGGTTATCTGTCCACCGCGGGTTGGACAAGTAGGTGTGAACGTTGACCTCAGTCAGATTGATAAACGGTTGCAAGAGTTACTAAATTACGACCAAGCGACCAGTGACTCAAAGCAGAGGGATAAGATGGGAAAACGCAGGTTCACTGTAATAGCTGTAAGTTTATTGGGCAACAAGGTAGACATCCTTGTGGCTGCCCTTGAGCAGTGATTGTCATGCAAAACTGTCGATTCTTACATAGGGAAATTGAGGTCTATTTTCCACGCTGAGGGAAGAGATGGAGAGTGGGATAAGAGACTGGGCTTGCTTAGTGGGCAACCCTGCAGCTGATAAACCTGTGAAAAATTATCAGTGTGAAGTCTCCGTGAAGCAATTACAAGGCAGAATCACACCCAAGCAAGGTACGCCTTTCTTTATGGATAAGCTCACCATGCTATCACTCCACTTGCAAAGAGGGTTGGAGAATTCTACCTGTGCAATCCAACGGTTCATTATCGCTCGCGACCAGGCTTGTTTTAAAACAGCTTTCTTTAGTGGCGATCGACCAGGTGATTTGAGCCCAAGTCAAAGTTCCTGAAATCTTACGTTTTCTAAATAACGACGGTTTTCTGTTTAATCATGTTTGGGGGAAAACCTTGAGGGAGGGGGACGAGAATGTTTTTGGAATCAGACGAACCCACGAAGAACCATCCGTCCATTAAAGGAATCGAGCATTACCTGGATGTGGCGCGACAAATCAGAGTTGACCTTACACGTGGCTACCTGTTTCACCCGACGACACCTAATGGAGGTATTCAAGATTTGCCTTTCACTTCAGCTACAGCAGAAGCGCACTTCAAGATATATCTCAAGAAGACATTGAAGATGGGTGCCGATGACGGCGAGACATTGCATGGCTTCAGATCCGGCTGTGCGATCACCTTAGCCCTCACGGGAGCGGACTTGTTTGAGATTATGGATCATGTTGGCTGGGCAAATGGCCACACTGCCCTCTATGACGTGCAGCTAGCGAACATCCTGAACCCGTGTGGGGCCTCTGTCAAGCTTGCGTCGAGTGAGGTCTTAAATGTTCCTAATGCTTGGCAGGACATATATGAACTGAAACGCTTTGTTTGTGCCTTTTTCACGGATAACCTTCATAAGAGGTTTCTCTATCAGTAATGGCAATAGTTTATAAACAGTCGATAATTATATTTTTGTAGTTTTGGATGAGTGTGTGGAATTATTGTAAGAACTGGGATGTTTTCCTTCGGAAAATGATTAAGTTATAAGGGGTTTCGGATGTACGAGAGTTGTTTGTATTATTTGTAAGGACAAAGGAGAACAGATAGGCGTGGACGGCGCTGATCAATATTTTCTCCATACCTTATTATCAACTGAGCATGAGTGCGAGTGTTATGTAATAGCATAATATTAGAAGTACCATCCATTCAGAACTTAGTACAGTTACTTCCAGAGTATACAATTGTGAAATCAGAGGAGTGCATAAAACCTCACAAACTTTAATTCAGGCTTAAGGAGTAATCATCGTTTTATTGCCGCTGTTCGCATGGTACAAAATTTTGAGGACCACACTCATCAGACAACCTAATCGATTGGCTGGTAAAATTAGAAAGTTGGCAGATAAATGCAGAAATTTGAATGTATGCTATAGCGAATGCGTTACATCTAGGCTAATTGAAAAGTACTAGGTAACGAATGTTTTGTTCAGTACGATTACAGCTTGATGGTATTTCTTTGAGAAATGCATCTATTATCAGGTACATATCATTCATGCTATTTTTAGAACCGCTGCGCACCGCAAATGATCAACATAAAAAGTATGGAACTTATATAGTAAACGGGTCATTTTGCAATTTATGTGCGTTGGCTCTTGGCTGGCGTTACATATCTTTGCTTCACTGTGCTGACGAGCTCCAACAAGAGCGAAACGGCTATCTACAGTTGCGATCCTGCTTTATCGGTTCTGGTCATGTTGATGTCTCGAAACGTTTTTCCCGTAGTATCAGTCTTGCAGTCTATTGCCTTTAAGATCGTAAATCGTCTTGTTAATTAATGATTAACGTCCCTTGCCAGTTAAGTAATTCAATGGATCGGAAACATCCTGTCTGAAACTCTGGTTTCTGAAGCAATTAATGTAGCTAGTTAAGAAGAGTGTTATTATCCATTCTTCCTAAATTGACTTTAAACAATAATAATCATTAAAATGATTATGTAATTCAGACACATTTTGTGTCATTCAAGTTATTAATTTATTTTTTATTCAAATGATCTTCTAGGCAGGAAAAGTATATTTTATATCTGACAACTCACAAATTAACAATTTTGGGTTCTTCATACCTTGAGTAAGTTACTACTGGCGTCTTTAATGTTTCACTGTATTTATGTCAAGATGATATTTATGTAAGTCTTATAATAAGTTTTCTTTCTTAAACCATATATTGACACCAGGAGATTTATGGGGAAAATGCATTTTTGGACCTTTTTAGACTTTTTTATTTTGTTTTTCATTTTTAGCCTGGATATGAGCTAAATTAGTGCCAATCTATTCAAAAAGGCATTTGCAACAAGATGGCATGCCTTTCTTTCCCCTAACATCCTGTTTTATCATACCTTTAAACTTTTTTTTATTTTTTTTGCTTTTCTTTTATCTCCTTTTATCTCCTTTTCTTATCTTTTTGCTGCAGTTTTTGACCTACTACTGGCCTTGCTTCCAGTTCAAGAATTTCCTTGAAAGCATTATCGAGGCAGGATATTCTTAACACGGAGTAGCCAAGTGTAGTAGAAGGAATTTTGCTCCGAGTTTTTCCCTCAAATTTCTAAACATTTTCGTGCATATTTCAAGCTTAATAGGCCACTTGCACTAAGAGGTCATGTGACATCGTTTTTATGAAAATGAAAGTTACGTGATTTTCCTTTCCAAACACTATTAGTGGGTCATTTCTTAAACAAAATAATAGTGATTTGGTTTTTCAAACCCGCACCATTTGCTTAAAATGAGAAAGTCCGTAGCTGGTCACGTGACCAAAACTTGATTTTTAAAATTATGAATTCCCGTTTTCTGACACAAATTTTGCACTTAAACTTCAAGGAAAATGTTGAAAAGATGATGCGGTAACGTTTATAGCACATCTGAACGTAACTATCAAACATCTAACAAGACATAAACAAAAAGTAGTTTTGGCCGCCATGTTGGAGGGCAAGAGTATGCCCTCCAACATGGCGGCCAATACAAATCATACTAAAAAGTTGAAAAATCAAAGTATCATAAAATATCTCCCTTAAATGCGTTTCCTCTCAAATTTCGTGTGTAAGATAATTTTTATTTGTTCTGTCAATTTTTGGCATCAGCAAGATTACAACTCACTGTTTAAGGGAGGCATTGGTCACGTGACCTCTTAGTGCAAGAGGCCTATTGACCCAATCACTCTGATCTGGGTACCGCTGGAAATACACTTTTCCCTTGCAGTAAGTGATGCCAATTTTAGTGAAAGGTGATGACATCAGAAATGGAACAAAGGTCAAAGTTCATCATATTTATGGGTTATTGACCAAGCTTGTTCGGTGAAGATGGCTGGATATTGACCGAGTGTTTATGGACCGAGACGGGGTCGAGGTCTATAAACTCTTAAAAATAGGAACGAGGCCAATATCCAGCCATCTTGACTGAACAAGCTTGGTCAATAAAGGATTTATTATATGGCTTTCGGAGAAATTTTTCTTGCGGGATACAGCGGGTAGTCCCGAGCGGGCAAGATAGCTTCATCTTGCTCGCTCGGGTAGCCAATCACAGCGCAGGATTCGGTTCATCTTGCCCGCTCGCGTAGCTAGCCATATAATAAGGGCGGTTACGGGCGGCACAGGCGTAAATGGGAGGAGACAGTATGCTGGTCATAAATTTAATAAATAAAATGCAAGGGCTATACTAGCTTGAGGAATATCCTGTTTGACCTTGAGGGTAATGATCAAGCACACTAGGTTTGTACAGAAAAAAACAAAAGGACAAATGAATGTTTTCTTAACATGCTCCCAAGCAAGCCTGGTAAAGACTAAAGACAGGATACATACAGCAAGGAAAGCTGAAGAGTGCTTGTTGTTTTTGTTATTAGAAAAAAAAATTACTGCAAGATTTAGTTAACCCTGATTCTTAGTAACTTATAACATGTTCACTGATAGTAGCTTGTTTCAGTTTTTCTTGACAGACTAAAGGTCTGGTATACACCATGCCCAAGTTAAAATGAAAGGTACTAATTACTCTGGGCCGGGTTGTTCAAAAGCCGGTTAACGTTAACCCAGGATTAAACGTTAACTCAGTGAAGCATTAATTTTTCTTCTTTAAAAATGTTTTCACCTCTAACGTTTGGTGCGGTATGAGATTACTACAGCTCAAACTGAAGGGCAAACAGTGTAAACAGAACACCTCACCAAATTACAAAACTGAAATCAAAATTCTCGCTAACCCTAAGTTAGCTTATCGAGCTTTGGACAACCCGGCCTATATGTTGGTAAGTTAGATTCCATTCAGACCACTACACTGGTAAACTTCTCAATTCTGTCCAATAGTCTGTAAAAATTAGCTTATAACATTTAGCAAATAACTTACTGGGTTAAGGATGAAACATTTTGCAAGATCATTTGTTGTTGATGTTCTCAATGTGCTCAATGAGTGTTTGTTGCGCTAAAGTTGTAATCATTGACTTCTTTTTTTAGCACTTTAGCATTCCTAACATTATTGGCTCCCTCAGTGGTAGGAAAATATAGTTTTCTTTACAAGAGCAGAGGTAATCAGAATACAGAATGAAATATCCTAATAAATTCATTATTTCGACAAGTATATCTAATTACTGGAAAGCTTTTATATGAAAATTATAATGTACGGAAAATCCCTAGCCCCCTTTCAAGGAATTCTTTCAGTTGTCGATGGGAGGCACAGTGGCCTAATGATTACTGATTTTGAACCAAATGCTTATATGAGTTTGTTTGTGATCAAAGCAATCCTAAACACAGTTTAATTAATGGTCATAGGAGCATGATGATTTAACTGACTTGGATGGCACATCAAACAAGCAAGAAACAAAAATAATCTCTGTGAATCGAGTTCTAAACAGTGGTAGTCCAGCCCCTGAAGTCTCCTTTCTTCCCGCCCCATATAGGGGCTGAACCCGGGCGGGCGAAAGAAGAGTCCAGGATAACTTGCATGCGCATTCTCAGAACGAGCCAATCAAAAATTACTAGGTCCCAACCACGCTTCTCGCGTCAATGTGTCGCGCGATGCCTTTTTCAGCTCGCGCTCTGAGAGAAAACATTTTCTTTGACGTTGATATTGTCGTAAAAAACATAAAAACGTAAAAATCGAAATATGGTTTATCGTGGTCAGTACTCTTATCGACAACGAGAACGCGATATTACTCTTTTCCCATTTTTTTCGTATTGTTTCTGTAGGTTGAGCGATTTTGCAAAAGTTTTTAAAAGGAAAGTCTGACGCGTACAAGTAGCTCATTTGCATAATGCAGCGCGTGCACTTTCAAGTCCGAGTCGGTGTTTTCAGTTGTCAACAAATCTTGGCAAAGATTTCTTTCGTTATCTTTGATATTGTAAAAACAAAAGAACAAATCGAATGTGGTTTAGCGTGGCACTGGTGAAGTTCCACTGATTTGGGATTAATTGACATGTTTTTAATCAATCCGAATGCAGAAATTGTTGCTTGTATATTAACATTTAGAAAATCGTGCCACAAGCCAAATCTGGAAAATACTTCCAAATATGGTTTTTCCTCCGATTTAGGGGGAAAAAATGGCGGCGTTCTGAGCATGCGCATGCAAGTTATCCTGGACTCTTCTTTCGCCCGCCCGGGTTCAGCCCCTACATGAAGCGGGAAGAAAGGAGAGTTCAGGGACTGGACTAAAACAGTGGTTGTGGGTCAGAGTTTTCCTCCTTGGAACGAGGAGTTAGACAAGATTGTCTTTTGTCCGGACCGCTGTTCGTAAATAACACCATTAAAAGAGACTGAGGGAACGAGGCTTTGTTACTGGATAAAATAATTCCGACTTCGGCTGAGCACAAATCTTAATCAAACGTTCATTATTTTTCATTGAATTACAGTGTAGGAAAACGTCGAAATTTAGAGATGACACTTTAATTGTTGGAAAAGAAGAAATCACACACCCTACGGGAAAATAAACATGGGGTTATTGACCAAGCGTGAGATAAAGATGGCTGGATATTGGCGAGTTGTTTTTCAGCGTGTTTATGGACCGAGACGGAGTTGATGTTAATAACTCGCAATAAAAAAAGACCAAGCGAGTATCCAGCCATCTTGACCTAACAAGCTTGGTCAATTAAGGATCTATTATATGGCTTTCGGGGCAAGTTTTCTTGAGTGCCACGCACGGGTAGCCAATCACAGCGCAGGATTTGGTTCATCATGTTGCTAGGCTGGCATAAACCTTGAACTTTCAAAGCTTATCTACAATTCGGCTGTCCTTGTTATGCCAAAAATGTAATCAAAGAAATTGAGAAAAACTAATTTTTAACTATGTTTGCGATGGAAAACCTGCAAAGATAAAAAAAAAAAGTCAACTACCATTGATGAGAGAAATTACGGCGACTCAAGATGATTGACGTTATGGCTTTGTTAATTCCAAGCGCATTTATCCCCCCCGGGGGGGGGGGGGGGGCATTTAATGGGCATTTGACATTTTCTTTTCAGAAAGTGTCAAATGGCACACCGTGGGGCTCTCGCACATGGAAGACCAATATGAATATTTAGGGGTGATGTGGGGCACGAGTCAGTTTACAATGGGTTAAATTTCAGAAAAAGAATTCACGCCTTCGTCCTTTACGCAGGGTTATCCTTTTGATGTTTAATAAAGCTGGGGTTCGTTTCTGAAGAGTACCAGTTTATAATTCTTTGTATTTGACTAAAGTGTCAAATGCCCCAACCAAGGGCACCCTTTGCAAGCAAATACTCCAATTACCAGACTTAAAGGTTGCTTGCATTCCGCGTTTACATACCAGAACTGATGCATCACGGAAAATCATCCCTGAGCTGCTCTGCAGAATCTAGAAGGACTGTCATATCTGACATACTACATCTACGATGTTAGCCTGCAGTGCAGGCGTATTTTGGCGAGCGAGGCTGCGAACGAGCGCCATCTTGGATTCAAACTCTGAAGAGGCTTGGAGAAAGACAAAAATGCGTCCCAGGGAGTGGGGGTTAGGCTGAAAGGAGAAGTAACGGAGGAGGGGGAGGGGAAGGAAAAATACCCTGCCGGCAGTCATTGTTTTTTTTGAAAAACGCCGTTCGCCCACGAACGGAGTCTGTGATTGGTGCGGTCTCAAGCTAATAGATTGATGCCTGCCAATAACCTGTAAATCGATATATAGTTCGTGTGAAGGAAATTCCTTAATGTACGCCGTAACTTATTCACGACCGGAAAACACATTTCGAAATTTTTTTGAGACAAACATTTCAAAGGCGCACCAGAACGAATTACAGCATGTTTCAGAACATCTTCTAAGCTTTCTTAAGTACTTCGAATGAGAGTTTTTCGCTGACTAGAACCAGAGAAATTTAATTTTTTCATCTTCGCGACCTTTCGTTAAAGATGATTTCCAGTCCGTACTGCGCAGTCTCAGAACCTAGTGTTTATAAACATTACAAACGGCTCACTCGATGGAATGCGAATCGATGTTATTCGTTAAGAATCACATACCTTATCTTTGAGACCTTTCAAACTCTTTTTCCAACAGCTTCATTGATTTTTACAGCTGTGAAGTTTTTCATCAAGTGATATATCAGGAAGAATGAAGCATAAAGCTTCGCGTCGAAAATGGTGGTTGACATGAAAGTTTGAATTTACTTCATGTAAGTAGATGCGAAATGCTACATTTTGTGACGTCTTACATGAAACAAAACAAAAGTCGTAAACAAACTCTCGAGAGTGCGCAGTACGGACTGGAAATCAGCTTTAATGTACCGCGTAAAACTTATTACATGACCGGAACACACATTTCGAAAAGTTTTTTCGCACAAACATTTGAACGGCGCATCAGAACGAATTACAGCATGTTCTAGAGCATTTACTAAGCTTTCTAAGGAACTTCGAATGACAACTTTTCGCTGAATAGAACTAGAGATATTTAATTTTTTCATCTTCGTGATCTTCATCAAAGTACGGCGTAACTAATTACATGACCGGAAAACACATTTCGAAAATTTTTTAAGACAAACATTTCAACGGCGCATCAGAACGAATTACAGCATGTTTTAGAGCTTCTTCTAAGCGTTCTAAAGAACTTCGAATTAGAGTTTTTCGCTGAATGTAACCAGAGATATTTAATATTTCATCTTCTTGACTTTTCGTAATGTACGGTGTAACTTATTACATGACCGGAAAAAAAAAAAAACATTTCGAAATTTTTTCAGACAAATATTTCAACGGCGCATCAGAACGAATTACACCATGTTTTAGAGCATCTTCTAAGCTTTCAATCCTACTTGACTGCAAATTTCGGATAGTCGGACTCCAAAGCAATCCTGCCGTTTCGACGGTTTGAAGACTCGATTCTCAGACGAAGAATGGCTTTGCTTGCCAAGATTTCGAAATTTCACTATGAAAGAAACCTTGCAAAGCCTACAATTATCATTAGGGTTCGTTTCAGACATTTCTGCACTACATAATTGACACGTTCGATTCTCGCCGATGTTTGGAGGTAGCATGTGGATTCTTCACGTGTGTTTGTTTTTATAGGAAGTAAAATGTAGTTTCCGGCAGGTTCATTTTGATTGGCCGATTGTTCATTTCCGGAAGATCTGTGAAGCGGTGTTTCTCGTTTTCACAGCCTTTACGGGCAGGCGTTTTCTTCCGTTTTTTCCCCGCCCCCTCCCCACCTACTTTGCTCAAGCCAATATGGCGGCGAACTTACGATCGCGAGCTCCAAAACGAAAACGCCTGCACTGCAGGCTACTACGATGTCAATTTCCTGCAAATTAACAATTTCCTAGTTTTCCATCGTGACAAGACAGTGGCAAAGTTTAGCATAAGTCTTTCCAGATTACTCAGATCTCTCCACTCTTGTAAGTATTGGTTTGAAAGCAGCGTTACACGATAATGCTAATAATAACGATAATGCTTTATCCTTTACCCGTTCACCCTCTATTTCGGGTTAATCAAGTCTATCCCAACCCCCTGAGATTGAGGACGAAAAAACCTCTTATACGGAATTCTTGAGAATATGGAAAACATATACTCTTTTTCTTATATTGCAAACGTTCCTCTATATGTAATAACTGCAGCCTTCTCAAAATGTTTTCCTGGAGCAGGTTATATGAACGTTGAGTGGCGGTTTGGGTTCCCAAAGCATGCTTTGAAGTGTCCTTAGCTAGCCGGATGCGGGCCTGTAACAGGGTTTTAGGGTATCCTTCCCTGGAAAAAAAAATCGAAATTTCGATGCTCAAGGATGCCATGACAAGCTATCTGACAAGATGCGGTAGTGCAGATCCGCGTAATTTGCTAACATCCGAATATGCCGCACAATCAAAGCTTTATTCCACATTAAAGAGAAAAATTGTGTAATAAAACTATATTCCAGACCGCCCTGGACCAGATCAGTCACCGAGCCCACACGGGCTCAAACAACAGGAAATAATTTAGCTGCAGACAACCAGTAACCTGCGATAAGGACACCTGATCGCAGGTTAGGCCATCAGAGCCCCTCAACAGCTTTTACAGAACCTGTACCAGAAACGGCTCAGTTCCCAGGCTTCCAGAAACCAGGCTGCCAACAAAGCCAGAGCAAGGCTTAGAACTCGGAAAACACACGATGTTCAACAGGCTTGTAATTTCGCTTTCATGGAGGCTCGATTATCCGTGCTAGAGAGAATGTTTTTCTCTAAGCTAAGCGCCAGTGAATTTAAATAAAAACAGAGTTGAAGCTTACACCGGTGCGTCTTTCTCTGACTTTAAACTTACCTACTCCAAACGATCCATTCCAATGGGTAAAAAAAACGCTCTCGTAGACGAAACAGCCTCCACAAACTTTTAACGCGGACTAGAGCGCAAAAAGAAAGATATATTAAAAATCGTTCAAGCCAAGCTCTTTCAAACGACGAGGTTAAACTTCTTTCTAGAGGCTTCAAATTTATACCAACCCCTCTAGTTCCTGCCTCAAACAAATCCTACTCAAAGCGGATTTTGATAACTTTGCTAAAAAGCTCTAAAACAATTAGCTCAAAAACAAGTACGTAGACAAGCGGAAAACTTCTGCTAATGTATCCTTTCCTGGTCAAATGAACCTCGCAACCAGCTGTTCAAAACTCGGTTGCTCTAGAAAATAACTCGGAAAAAATCAATTTCGAACTTGCTGCAACAGTTTTCAACCCTCAAATTGATAACATTTCAGCGAACAAAAGAAATGCTACTAAAGCACAGCAAAATTTACCTAAAAAAGCTGATAAAGAACAACAACGGCCATACTTCATACTACACAAAAGATAGATGAAGGCTTACAACAATAACCTAATGATAAGTTTTACAAGCCTCTCCTTTTTCCTTTTGTGCAAGACACCGCCCGAAAAGTAAACGAGCTAGTTAATAACCTGATAAATTCCAGACACGACCCAATGAACCACTGATAGTTAACAATCGGTCTTAAACAACCTTGTATACCAGAATTTTAAAGGCTGACTAAAATGAACACCAGTTGGGTGACCAATCGCCTGTTTGAGTGGTGGTCAAACAGAGCGTATTTTTAGTTTTGTGGACTGACTATACTACAACCTATTGCAATAAACAAGAGTCCTATATAAAAGACACTACCGACTTCATCAATTTTATTGAAAACACACAAATTCCAGACAATGTGGTTCTAGAATCACGTGACGTTAGTTCTCTCTACACCAACATTCCTCAAGCAAAAGGAATTGACGTTGTTTGCCGTTATTACGAAGATCACTGAGCAGAAATTACCCATACCGAATTAAAACAAACGAAAACCGTAGAACACGCTGATGTCCTATACTGCTGTGATCTCTTCCTTTTTATCCAAACATGAATTTAAGCTAAAGCTTTAGCATTTTCACACATCGCGATGGACGCGTCCTCGACACAATCTGTCAACATCAGTAGAGACATTTCATGCGTTCCAGTACAGCATACATCTCTAGAATATTGACAGACTGTGTCGACGACGCGTCTTTTTTGATGTAATGCTAAAGCTTCAGCTTAAATTCATGTCTGGAGGAAAAGAAATAGATCGCAGCATATATGAAATTTGTGTGTTCTACGCTTTTCGTTTGTTTATAATCATTATTATGCAAGTTTGAGAAACGACGTTTCAGTTAAGAATTAGACCAAGGACGCAAGACTACTAAGGACCAACGACGCAAGCCTGTTAATTCTCATATGTTAAAGTTTGTCAGTCTGGACGATTAATTGTGGCATCTTAATTTTGAACTTAGAATGATGTCAGTTCTTACCAGTCTTCCAGTCTTGCTTCCTTGATCGAGTTCATAAATAAAGAGAAATCGTCGTTGTCGCGTCTTCGCCCGGGGGTGGGGGGGGGGGGGAGGGGGGGGTACTTAACAAAGTTTTAAACGGGGAGGCTCCGCCCCGAGGTGGAGCCCCTTGCCCTTTCATATACCATTTTGGCAGAAAAGGTACCCCTTTTATACACCTTATGTTTAAAAAAGGTACCCCTTTCACATACCTATTTAAGGAAGTCTTGTTCTCGTTTTCATGTAGTGCTTAATAAATAAACTTATACAACCTTAAGGGGCGTCTATTCGAAATATTATAATTAAAGGCTCTTTTAAATACCTAAATGACCGATTTCCCTACCCTTTTATATACCTCAACTTATGAAATCCCTACCCTTTTTATACCTGAAACCTGAAAAAGGCACCCCTTTCGGGCGGAGCCTCCCTGTATAGGCCATTATAGGGAGTAGCCCCCGGGGTCTTCGCCGATATCTCAGCGCACTCAAAAGCTACGCAGGCTATTTCACACATCGCGTTGGACGCACATTCTCTCAACACTCTCGAACAATTTACTGCGTACCAGTACTAATTAAAATTTATAACTTAGATTTCCGCTCCTACAATAGTCCAGTTATTCGCCATGACCGCCGAATAAAAGCACTGACAACGCATTTGTACAGGGTTAGCCTCGACCTGAAAAAATATTCATAAATACCGGCGGGAAGGTGTCACAAATTTGAAAATTAAACAATGCACAGAGCTGTAAACAGGCCATCCTCTCGCTGGAATTTGTGAATAGCGAATTCGAAACTGACATAGTTCAGATCACTATGTGCATTTTTGTCACGATCTCTCGTCACACCTCTCCATCGGTGCGTCATCATGCATGAAGTTGATGCATGCAAGGACAGATTTCTCACCATGTGACACTATTCACACTGCAACATTAAAGCAACGCATAAAAGATCAGTGCACATGAATAAAATATCACTTTGGCTCTACTGCCGTACGGTGAGGGTCGATTTTTTTCCCGTTCCTCGTATTTCCTTTTCTCGTTTTATGGGGAACGTGCATTATCCTGCAGGACAAGGAGCTCCGTCTTTAGCTACTCTAGCAGCTCATGATGCTCAAGCGGCCGGTGGTCAAGTAGCTCAAGTGTGGTTCAACAAGTTGTCGGACAGGAATCTTTACCGGCTGCTGAACACGTGGCTCCGGAAATTCAACCAGCCGCGGCACAAGTAACTCAACAAGCTGCGGGACAAGCCCAACACGGAGAAATTGAGGTAGTATATGTTTACTTCTGCCGCTTAGGAGTGCTTTTTTTATAAATTGCGAACAGGGACAAAGGCGGCAATCCTTTATTTGTCTTCCAGTTTGTTGTTGCTGTTTAGTTTATTTGGGTAGTTCTATTGTATTTTCGGGTCTCGGCGGGTTTTTGTGGGTGACTATATGTTGTTGACGTGGGTGGCGTGCAGAGTTGGAATGCAGCTCGGTTATCTTTTTGGTCTGAAATTGTTAGTTAGGATTATGCAACAACTGGAGGGGGCAGGCGTCCCTCTGGTATTTGCTTGACGTTTCTATGGAATGTCAAAGGTGATAATCTTACCAAAGAAAAACAACAGCTATGAAATGGTGTCGAACCTCACCTCGGATGGGGTGACAAAAAATATTATTATAGAGAAGGCCATGGGTAAGTGTTCACTAAAAGAAAAAAAATTTTACTATGAAATGGCAATGGGGTGAGTGTTCACCAGGAAAATAATAATAGGTGATAGTTCACCATGAAAATGGGTATGAGTTTACTATAAAGTAGTGAAGCGAGAGTTCAGCATGAGGAGAAAAAAAGCAATGGGGCGAGAGCTCACCATGGAATGGCACGGTTTGCTATATTTGGTAGCTGTAAAGTAGCATGTGAGGCGATATTGTACGTTAAGTCAAATTCCCCTTGCTTCAGCATTCTAGACTCTAAAGAAAAACGTTGCTGACCTCCAAAAGTCACTTGATGAATTGACAAGGCTTTGAGTGGCTACTGTAATAAGAAAACTGTTGGATTATGCAGCATGGTCGCTCTCTGAGTTCAATAAGTGAGGCGATAGACATCCTAGATCACACTTGAGTGTATGAAACTTTCGCTTAAGAAGAAAAGGCGATGGTCACAGGGTGCCCATGGTCTGGCTCGTCTCACAGTGGGCGTAGTAGTGATGTTCCGTATAAGGGGCGTGGGGTACTCCCTTAATTGAAATATGCGGGGACGTGTCCCCTATAGTGTATGGCTTTTTTGGCCTTGCTGTCCTAAACAGGGTATACAATTTGACTTGCCTCTACCCTAAATAGGGTCAGAACCTGTCCTAAACAGGGTATGGTATTACCAGCCGAGAGACTTGAACCCAGACTGCGAGCAGTCTCTTTGCTATTACAAAAGATCACCTTTCTAGAGATGTAATGACGACATTTTGTCACGCTAGTTTAGAGCTTAATGCTTGATGACTTTTTGTTTAGTTTAAGTGTAGAGACGCAACAACTGGGTTTTAGACTTATCGAGCATGATTTCTCTGATTTGAATGACTTATTAAGAGCGTGTCCGTGTAAGAACCGACCACTCAAATTTTCGTGGAAAATGGATTGCCTTCATTTTTTCTACACAAGTCAAACAACATATGCAATGAACGAAAATGCCCTTTATTTCGATAGATTCGCTTTTTTAATTTTTTGAGGAATTTTTTTTGGCAGGCACCCCGAAAACCACAAAAACCGGAAATTAAAACCCCAAAAATTGGGGGTTACGTTATGCTTGCTCAAACTTTGCACATTTGATAAAACGACCTAATTCTTTCAGCATTACTGCATAATTCTTTCTTCTTTCCACACAACTAAAAACTATCTGCTTATCTTAAACGCAAGCAAAGTTATGACGTCTTAACGTGATCCGCTTAAAGACGTCTTTGCCATCTTTGCTGACATAGCCTCCAAACAAACAGATATTTTTCAAAAGTGGGACCTCTTCATGAATGATGACTGTTATCAGCGTAATGTACTAGGCCTAAGCTACAATTATCTGTATTAAAAGTTGTGGGCACTCATAATTTTGATACGCAAAAAATTCGATAAAGTAGCGGAAATTTCAACAATTTGTGTGGAAATGACGAATTTCATCCGTTGACTAAAATGCGGTTTTGAGTTTCTCAGCGAACTTTTTGACATTACCTGATTAGATTTATTGAGTTTTAACGCTTGGAGAACTCGATGAGACTTATTTTACGCCAAAATATCGAGAAATCTCTCAAGCCTCACGTTTCTTTTGACTGACCACTACCGATCGTCATCACGACCGTTCCGTCACGCATCACGCATCACGCATTCTTGATTGAAGAAGTCTTATCCCCATAGAAATGAGCAGCTTTTTATGATTATTTCATACTTTTTCAACACCTTTTCCTTTTATTTTCTTGTTTCTTTTTATAAGATTGCCGTAATATTAATTTTAGTTGAGTCATCGCCGAAGCCGGTAGTGTAGACAGTTGGGGTCAATGTCAACAACATTCGTTCGCTAACTCACATTTGACCGTTCGCGAATTCGGGAAACTCTTTTCCGCTAATAATTAAAGTTGCTAATCAGGAGAGCTCATAGAGAGATTTTAACCCTAACTGATATCCGAAATGGACCTTTTTACGGATACCATGCCTTTCCGATGCTTCTAATTAAACAACAAATATGCCTAAGACACCGCTTGATTTGATGCCGAGTAAATCGAGTAACATGATACTGTGTGCGAAGTTTCACCAAGACAAGTATTCGTATCAGACTCATAAAAGTATAGCATCCCATAGGGCATACTAG
>JAHPZR010001216.1:20000-32500 GCA_019787425.1 Platygyra sinensis | reverse complement strand
AAACGTCTAATAAGATATATATATCCACTAAGCCTGAAGGAAATTGTTTTAGTATAATTTCGGATTAATTTAAGAACTGAACAACAGAGAATAACGGATTAATAAAAACAGACGCAATTATTCGTTTCGGTTTGTTTACACGTTTGTAACCGTAGAGTTTTAATAACAAGCTTACATGTTCATCGATTATGAATCAGTTTACTCATCAAGTTCAGCAGTGAAACAGACAAGCGAAACATTACCAAAAAAATTTATCCCGTACCTTGTTTTATCTTTGTTGACTTTATTCATAGATGTCATCATCGTCTCAAAAAAGAGTAACTGTATCTTGGAGAAAAACAAATTTCGGTCAACCCTTCTGACCTTCTGGCTATCAACTAACCACTGCGTCTACGATTCTTAACTGCCTTGAATACGAGTTCTTGAAAGGTCTTTTTGGTCCAAGAGCGACAGCAGCAAATTCTCCATCCTTTCAAATATCCTGGACTTGCAGTGATGTCTTCCAAATAAATGAAAAATTCGTTCATAACTGTCCGCTACGTTTACTTTCTGAGATGGCAAAGGTGGCAAGCTAAGTACCAGGCCTTGAAAATGTTGTATAAACCACCTGGAGCGGTTTATATAGCGTCATACAAGGAACCGCTCGACCAATCAGATTGCAGGAAACTCTTTTTCAGCTCTGAAATTGTACTAATAACAATAAGTACATCAATTCGCACGAAAAAGAACAAAAACTTTGGCCCCTGAATCCGTTCAATTTTCCACACTTCTTGTTATTATAATTTCAATCCGTGCGGTATTTTTGAGGATATGACGTCATTTACTCCAATTTCAAAATGTAGTCGGATGTCGATGAAGCTTATTCTCTTTATTCACGCACACCGCGTGGATGTGTGTGCTCTCTGAATTTGCATACTGTGCTAACCTACTTAAATATGCGTATGCGGAATGTACCTAATATACAATAGGTGCTAATTTGGTGCCAATATGTTACACAAACAAGAATTGGAACAAGGGAAATTAAAGGCGACAGTAGATTCACAGAAATAAAGGTCCAAAAAACGTGTGCTCTATACTTCGCAATAGATTGAAATTTGGCATGATATCCAGGGAAGACCTACTGTGTACGAAAATGTAAAAAACTGGATATCGAAAATTTGATCATAAGGGCGCTTTAAGATGGCTGACAAAGGAACGTTTGGCGAATCATGATCTTTTGATCTGTCCATTATTTTTACTCGAACGCGAAGGTACGTAATTGTACCCTTTTATATCTCCTATAAATTAAAGAACGATTTCAGAGGCAATTCTGTGTTTGGGTTTATAGAAAGCGTCTTGAAAGAGTTATTGGCTTGTTAAATCACCACATCGGAATTAAAAACGATGTCAGAACGATTTCTATTTAAAACTCTTTAGCTTGGACGGTTTGTTGCCCCGTTTCAGACCATATGATGATACTCTCGAGGAATCTTGCTTTCTTGCTTTCGTGTATATGAATGAATGATTTTAAGACAGATAAAAGATTAATTCTCTAGAAAATATCACATGATATGAAATGAGAAAACAAACCGCCCAAGCTTAAGAGGTCTATAGAGCTTATGAGACATTGTTTCTAATAATTCTGGCATTGGTAAGTAGTTTATTTCCGCTTTCGTTCCTTAATTAATGCAATCATATGCCTTTTTATATTAAACTACGCGTTGTTCAATCGATTGACAATTGCAAGTTTTGATGCTGCATTGGTCAATTTTAACTGTTAGAAAGGGGGGGACACTCAGGTATATTAAGGAGTGGGTCAGTTGTTATTTAGTGCAAAACTTAAGGGGATGGTCTATCTCGAGAACCATACGTGTGGAAGGCTTCTAACTTAGCCATGGTGAAAGACTGCCTAAAGTGATTTCGGTTGATAGTGCTGTTGCCATAGCAACCAATCACGTGACCAAGTAACATGCCACTTCCGGTTTAATTTTGAAGGCTCCTGCAGACAGGGAAAACATTGTTTTATTAACATTTTTTGCTGTAGTTTTCCTACCCACCCAAGAACCATACCCAATGTAATTGTAACGGTTGTCAAACCATACTCAAAGTCTCTATACTTAGTATGTAAAGTTACACTATTGACAGTTATTTGGTCACGTGACTTAGACATGCATTCCAATTACATTGGGTAAGGTTCTTGGGTAAGTAGTAGGACTACACAATAAAATATTGATATTATACAGTTCTTCCCTGTCTGCCTAGGCCTTACAACTTAAACCGGAAGTGGTCTGTTATTTGGTCGTGTGATTGGGACTCGCTAAACTGATGCCAGGGTGTGAAATCAAAAATGTCGTTTTTCTCGAAAATACCGAAATATTTGATGAAAGAAAACACATGGCGTTTTTACCTTTACCGAGGCCTACTTATATGCAAAAGTAGGGCGAATTTAATTTTTCAAGTCTTACCGGACTATGTTTGATTTTTGTGTACATTTGCTCTTAAGTTTTCTGAAACTAAAGTTGCAAACATGTCTTTATCAAGATTAAAAATGTATAAGTTCCACCATGTGTTCCGCCAGACATAGATAGATATGAGCACTTTGAAATCAGTCCTTTTAGCTTTCCACAACGTTTCAAAATTTCCTGGGCATCAAGAATCTGTTGATACACCACTTTGCAGGCTGTGGAGGCATATGCCATTGCACCAGGCAGAGTGTTCAGATATTGGCCGAAAAAAATGCTAACTTTACCAAATCAGGATTAATCGATATGCACTTATGGGCAGGTAATTGTGGATGAGGGGTAACAGCCTATGTGGTAGTTGGTTGGTCTCCAAAATTTCTGAGATCAGAAGCTGCTTCTTCCGAAAATTCATCTGACAAAACAATTATCTTCTTCTCAATGTTTACAGTTCTAAGCTCATCCTCAGTGAATTTGCATCGAATTCGTAGCAGATCGCGGCGACCATGAATATGGCCTATAACAGTGTTAGATCCATCAAATCTACGGATGAATCGTGTGGCTGATCCTATTGGTTGTGAAATTGGAGTTGGTCTTCTAACATTATTTTTTTTTCCTTCAGCTATGTTTAGTTTAATTATTTATCATAGTATTTCCACTGAGTTTTCTTCGTATCTCCCTTAATGCTGTTAAACAGGTTTTGTGCTTCGCGTATACAAGGCACAAGCTGTTCTGCATAAGTGCTTCTTGAGAGAGTTTCTACAAGTACGTTAAGAGTGATGACTTCAGGTGATGGTGCATTTCGTGCAAACACTAGGAAGAATGAACTAATTTGATCTGTACCAGGGATTGGAGATACATTGTGGGCATATACGGCTCGCTACAGAAATTCTTCCCAACGTTCCTGATATTCCTCACAGTAAATTCCTTCAACCATCTGTGAACGCGTTCTGTACTTCTATTCAAACGTGGACGGTAACTAGTTGTGACAATGTGTTCGATAGAGAGAAGTTTTGTTAGCTGGGGTAATACTGCATTAAGCCATCACTTTGCAAGACTGCTGGAAATCCATACTGCAGGAAGAGATCAAGAAACATGGCTCGTGCCGCAGTAGTTGCTTGTTTATCTGGGATCGGAATTGCTCTCAAGAAACAAGACTACGGACAAACTGCAGTCAGAATCCATTTGTTGCCAGTTGGGGTTGTAGGGAATTGTCCAACACAGTCTATACCAACGGTGTTGAAGGGACAGTCATAGATACGAATTTGCATCGGTCCATGTTTGGGATCAGTAGATGATGATGCACTTGCGCACTTGCCTAGCCATTTTCCGCCAATACAAGTGATATGAGAGTGTAACGAAAAATTGTTGCGTGACTTGGAAGATTTCTGAATATGCTGATTTAGTCTAGAAGTTTTGTGCATATTTAATTAGTTTTGTGTCACGGTGACTAAGCAATTTATTTTAGTCGTTTACGTCTGCTGCTGTAAATAGTTTCATGTTGTAATGTTACTTTATTTAGTACAGCAGGGAAGTTCTAGAACCTTATGCTGTAAAGTATATAAGCGAATCGGTGTAGTTCTTAGGTGGTTTTTCCCAGGAGTGTTTAGAGAGAATTATCTCGTGAGTCAGTAGTGTTTATTGAAGTGTGACGAAGGTCGCGTGTACAGTGTCGACAGAGGTCGTGTTTGTTGAAGTGTAACAGAGTAGCCTGCGTAGCAAGCGTTTCCGTGAGGTTCAGGTGCAAAGAATTACCGCGTGAAAAAAGAGGGGGGAGGGGGAGGGGAAGGAAGGAAGGAAATGCTTGCAGACAAACCCCTGGATTTTGAAAACCACCCACTTTGCCTTTCATGCCTGACTGATTTCATGTTGTCATCAAGTATTCAAGTCGCGTTTGTAGTCTAGTCCTTGTGCTCGCAAGATTCGAAATCTTGGATCACTGTTTTTTTCTGTCAAATAAGGATCATACAAGGTTACCCTACGTGCCAGAGGGTTTTTTTTTTTGTATTTTCGTGACGAAGCTGCGATCGTGAGTGGCAAAGCCACTCATCAAAGCCAGCGTGTCTGGATACTGTGTAAACATTATATTGCAAATAATTAATTTCGATCGCGGTTATCGCAGCTTTGTAACCAAAAACAACCCTCATGGACCCAGAGTAATACAAGGTAATATAAGATAAAATTAGCCAGTCAAATTCTATATAGCCAACTCCACTAAAAAAGCGTTTGCGAGACTAGCCAGAGGGAAGAAATCGGTGCGTGTATTATCTTCTGTGACAAGACAAACAACGGAAAATCTTTTAAATTTAGGCAGGAGAGGCTACAGACATCTGAGAAGGAAAATAACGAAAATAGTGTCGCACTGTTGCGATTCGAAATCCCAAAGCGTCGGCATTGCACTACAGGATTTCCACCCTACTGTCGAAGCTCACGACTAAAGCCACGTTCGGCGAGAAATTTTTGTAAACAAGCTTGAGCGCTTGCCCTTCTTGATCCTATGATCGACACATGTCAACAATGTTTGACTGGTCCAGCCACTCACGAGCCCCGTTCGCTGGCGAACGGAGGTTTTCAAAATCCAGAGGTTTGTCTGCAAGCGTTTCCTTCATTCCCCTTCCCCACCCCCCCCCCTTTCTTATTTTGGCTCTCGCACCAATTTCGCGCGGGCAAAATACCGTTCCTTGGTCTTTCTTTGCTCCCCAACCCCACGGAAACGCTTGCTACGCAGGCTAGTAACAGAGAGGTTACGTAGATATCTGGCAGAGGCCGTGTTAATACAAGAGTGACGGAAGTCGAGTATAGTTTACAAGCCTAGCGTGTGCTTGTTGTGAAGTCTTGTGTGGAATTACTGCCTTCATGTGAAATAAACATCCTTTCTGCTGCTCTGACAGTCCTGCGTTCTGATTAGACTACAAACTACCTACCACCTCAAACAACGAACTTGCAACAGAGAGGGATCCATAAGTAGCTTGGCGCCCTCGCTGCATACCAACTGGTGAGTCATGATATACTTTTAGAAGGTGACGTTGAAGTTGAATGTCATTGGAACCATAATAAGGTGGTAATTTGGGTCTTCCATAAATTCATCTCGATATATTAACAAACTGTCAACAACGGCTGTGCGCTTTTCCATTTGTTTAACCCAAATGTTCCTTGAGCATGTTCTTGATTGCTGTAATATCTTGTTTTTAGGTATGAAACTTGATTAACAGATTGCAACAGTAATCCTGGCAGTTGTTGTCTTGAAAATTGCAGTCTGACGATGAACTTCCTTGAGATTCACCAACTTCTGGAGTCTTGGTCTGAGTTGTGGTTGAATGGTTGACTTGAAGCTCCTTTGAACTTACAATTACGTAGTAAGAGTGATAGGTCTTTACAATCAATACTGCTTTCAAAACTCTTAACATTATGCTTCTCTCTATTGTTATAGAAGGTTGTGCTTTCGTTGAACTTCATTGATAACGTTGGTCTTTCCATAACTATTTCTCTCAGTTTATTCAAGGCACACCTACTCAGCTACTATTAGCAGTCATTATGTAGATCATATGACCCTTAAGATCCACGCTCATTCAAGTCTATCTGTATAGGTTGCAACAAAGCACGTAATCTGATAAGGAGCATTGACTGCTGCTACTAAACCGCACATTAACTTTTACTGTAATGTCTATTTCCGTTGTCGTGGAGTCCCTATATCTTTTTTTTTCCCGGTGTGCGTAAGTTGGCGAAGCTAATAAAATAAAATAAAGATAAAATTTCCACACACGTACAACACGAAATACTTCAACTTTGCTAGTGTCTACACTACTAGTAGTCCCTCTTACGCTTAGTTCATTTGGAGTGACGTGAAGCATAACAACGAGAAAAAAATGGCTATGCGAACCTCTGAGGGCGCCGACGTGCGCGAAAGGAGGTAGTGATTTTAAGTGTAAATTTTCAATGATCACCGAAAGGAAAGTTACGTCCAATATTTAAGGTGATACCGTTGAAGATAGAAATTCAACCAAAGGAAGCACAAAAACTCTCCAAGGACGTCAGGTTATCAAATATTCCAGGCGGGAGGCTCCTCAGTTCGTTTTGACTAGGGGCCCTGAAATTCATTTGAATGTAAAAAGGAAATGTAAATATAAATGCAAATTTAATTTCAAACACAGGGAGTGCTTGCGCAATCACCTGAGCCAGAGGCTCATGATAAAGTGCTTGACAATTCCAGATCGAATTGGAATTTGGAAATGTTGGTTTTTGAGGAGAGGGGAGAACCGGAGTACCCGGAGAAAAACCTCTCGGAGCAGAGAAGAGAACCAACAACAAACTCAACCCACATATGAAGCCGGGTACGGGAATCGAACTCGAGACACATTGGCGGGAGGCGAGCGCTCTCACCACAGCGCCATCCCGAGTTCGAGGGTCGTTTTGTAAGTTATGGACAGAGTTTTTTCCCCATCTATTTATGGCCCAAGCGCCAAGCGCGAAGGACATAAATCAAAGGGAAAACGAGCATCCGTAACTTACAGTACGAACGGAGAAACCGAGGTTAGTAGGATATTTATTATATCTCTACTGTGTGCCTGACGGATTTGGGAACGATTTCTATTCAAGCGGAATGGTTTCAATTATCTGACGCACCACGAAAGCAAAACGAGTCAATTTGAAATCGCTGTTAAGAGATTCTCAAGTCGTTAGCTGCTCTAAGACAAATTTCAGAAGCAATAGAAAGTTATAAACTTTGACTTGCTGACAAAGTTAAAAACAGTTGGCGGTAAATTGCAAAGCATTATGGCAACAAAATCAGCTTTAAATTTCAGCGGGCCGTACAGTAGTATATGGCCGCTAAATTGACCAATCGCACCACACATACTAGCGGAGAGATATAATACCATCTTTGTCAGTTTATGAAAGTTAATTCTGTCCTAACAGGTCTCCTACAACACTGCATGTCCTTAGTCTGATTATTTTTTTCTGTGCGAAAAGAGCACCAACAACTAAAGCTGTACATACTTAAGGATGGTTAGGAAGAAATATGGAGATATTATGAGTTTGGGCCTCTTCATTTCAACCTTAAGTGAGTTGTGACCTGTTCTACTCGGACTGGATTCTTACTGCTATACTTTTCATTCGCCTTAAAATATAACAAATATAATGTTGCTTTCTTTAGCGACAAAAATAGGCTGTATTCGTCATTGAACTACTGTCATCAAAACTGTCGGGAGGAAATGGTGTATTTTAACGTCTGATTAGCCTCGTCCAAAGCACCCTCCGCAACGTGATGGAGTTAACATTATTTTCATGGCTGAAGGAAGGCTATCACTTACAGAAGCGTCAACTCAGTATTGCGCTCAAATATCCTCGGAGATAACTGCTGTAACTTGTTTCGATGCAAGTATCTGTCATGAACGATGATAAATTAGAACAAGAGTTATACAAGTGCTTGAACTGCTGATCCAATATATTTCTACCCAGGTACGTCAGCAATGTTGAGGGAACACAATGTTAAAAGTAACAGTTCTGTTCCTCGCACATCTGGGAGATCGTACTCTTTACGGTCAGCTGACTTTAAGATAAGTTCTCTGTTCCTGTTTAGCAAATTTGTAACATTACAGTGTACATTAGAGTCAAGGCTTAATGACTTCGATGTACTGTCTCTTCATTAAGACCATAAACAAAGTTAAGAAGTGAGTAAGATGAGCGTATCACTGTGGTAAGAATATTAATATCATGTTTATAAGTTTATGAAAGTTAATTCTGTCCTGACAGGGCTCCTTTAACACTACCATGACCTTAGTCTGCTTGTTTTTTTCCCGTGGAAAAAAAAAACAACGATTTCTACAACAAAATATATCTATATACTAAAAGATGGTTTATAAAAGATTTACCTATACATTTTGGAGATATTACAACACCGAAAGAAAAAATTCGTCCAATATAGAAATGCAACCAAAGGAAACACACCCACGCACTTATAAGTGTTACCTTAAATTAAAGCAGGAGCCGCTACATCGGCTTATTTCAACGCTTTTCTCGTTTAAAAGGACTTTTTCTCACCTGAGCAAATCTTTTTCACCACCAATATATAATGTGAAGCGTACATAACTTAGCTTTGCCGATAAATTAAACAATACCTAGCAACTTCAGAGCGATTCTCTTTAACTCTTTAGTCTTTTAATTTGCGACATAACATAAATTTTGAAGATATTATGACTTTTGTGCCTCTAAATTTCGACAGTTAGTGAGTTACGACTTATTCTACTCGAAATTGCATCATTGCTCCTATACGTTTCATTTGCATTAAACAAAACGGAGATAATGGTTTTTAGTGAAAAAATAGGCTGTGTTAGTAAATTAACTACTTTCATCAAAATTATCTGGAGGAAATGGTGTACTTGAAAGTCCGATTAGCCTCGTCTCCAAGCATCTTCTGCCACGAGATAGGATGAACACTATTTTCATGGCTGAATGAAGCCTATCATTGCTGTCATGAAATGATTTTAATAAGGATGATAATTTATAACTGTGACGGATCCACACTTTGAGCTAAAGGGGGGACGGGAGGGGAGGGGAGGGGAGGCGGTTTTGTCTTCCTTTCTCTGACCGCTTTTCTGCCTTCTGTGATTTTTTTCTTTTTTTTTTTATTTCCCTAAAATGAGGAGAGTCCCGGGTCCGCTGGGCGTCGCCCTTATATCCGCCACTATAGCAATAATTGCGGCCGAGCAGGCGTAGCGAACCAAGAAGAATATAAAGAAGGGCGTACGAATTCTCAAATTTATCACTTTTTACCAGAATGCATTGCATTTAACCAGAGTGCACTGTGCCACTTTCCACTAGAGTGCATTGCGCAGCGAACAAGACGAAAAGTCACACCGTCAAGCCGTCGTCCTTTTTGCGTAGAATCCAGTGAGAAAGGTTAATTGTTATCTTTTGCTCTGATTTACCTGTAAAGTTGTGTGAAAGAGATCGTGCTTGGCATTCAGGCTCTTTCTTTAGTTCTTAAAGGTTTGTAAACCTAGACGATTAATTGTGCGTCTCAATTTTAAATTTAGTACGTCAGTTCTTAGCAGTCTTGCCTCCCTGGTTAATTCTAAAATGAAGAGAAATCGTCGTTACTAAAGCTTGTCGAAAACTTAAAGCCGTTGAACGCAATAAGTTCATATATCCTGAAATCTATTCCTTTTCATCCAAATATGAATTTAAGCAAAAGCTTTAGCATTTTCACACATCACGATGGACGCGTCCTTGACATAGTCTGTCGAGATTCTAAATACCTTTAACGGGTATACGTGTAGAAGTTATAGGTTAAATTTCTGCTTCCACGATTTCCACATCTTTCGACTTTCGCCATCTGGTAAAGGGGAGGTTAATGTGTATCGCTTTATGTCCAGAAATGGTTCAGATCAATATGTGCTTTTTGTCGCGTCCCTTGTGACATCTCGCCATCGATCCGTCATCATGCTTCAAGTCGCATATGAATCACTACGTAAAATATGCCACTTTCAACAGGATGTGCCGTACCATTACCATCTTTTAGTTAGATACCCTATAAACCAAACTTCCAACTACTACAAAATTGCAGAAGGCTAGAATTCCAACAGAAGCTAAATCCCAGCTCTTAGCTCAACACAAATCAAAGAAGCTGCACTTTGACAGATTAGTCGCTACCGCCTGTGAACACCGGTGACGCTGTTCGAATGAAAACAAAGAATGGCTGGAAACCTGCCACAGTTACAAAACTTGCTCACACCCCTCAGTCGATCAGTGATTGTGATCAGCAATGAGACTCTCTGCAGACGAAACAGGTGAGACTCCGGAATTGAACAAAGGCACCATCACGAGCCGAAAGGTATCGGAGAAATCACTAGGAGCACAGGAACTGACAGAACCATCATCAAGACTCCTGGAGTAGTCAGAACAAGATCTTACCGTATTATTCAAGCACCAAAGCAAAATGGTGATTGTTGACATAATAGGGAGCTTTAGATTGGACTACTAGTACGAGATTGACCACGAGTACGACTTTTCAATTATAGTTTTCAGGCTTCACATTATCACAACACATACCCATTTCATCCCATGAGCTACTCTCTCTACCTAAAACCAACATGAAGAAGGAGGGCTCTGGAAATGCCACTGGTTTGAGATTCAAAAGTCGTACTCGTACTCAAACTTGTACTCGTAGTCCAATCTAAAGCTCCCTATTGCTAGGCTGATTTCCTGAGTTATTATTGTCAGGTGAGAACACTAACTAGGATCACTTTGACCAGGAGCTATAAACGCGGACAGAGAAACATATGGGACAATTTTTCTATTTTTAGAACAAATTGCGCCATATCGACGTCATATATCCGCGCTGATCCACTCACGTGTTTATGGGTTCCCGGGTGGATCTTGTCACGTTCCGTGATCAAATGGTCAGAATTGAGATTGAGATTCTCTTGCGGATTTTTCACAGCAATGGCAGGGAATAAGGTGGGGAAGAAGATCCAGGGCTCTTCTATGTACTTTTATGCTCTGAGTTAATGGAGAAGGTGAGTTTTTCAGGGTAAAAAATCTTCACTTTCGCGCTGTGAATGAATAACATCTGCTCGCGCTAGTCGTACGTTTGTTCTTTTGAGAAAAGTTACGAAAGAGGACTCTTTACTCTTGTATCGGTTAATGTACTCATAGCCAAAACCTGTTTTTGATAGTTTCTTATTGTTTCTGCTCGTTTTGAGAGTTTGCACTGAAAGTTATTGAAAGGCAAGTCTGACGCGTACGCGTAGCTCATTTGCATAGTGCGAAGCGTGCACTTTCAAGTCCGAGTCGGTGTTTTCAATTGTCAACAAATCTTGACAAAAATTTGTTTCGTTGTCTTTTGTGCTGGGATGCTGCAACAATTTTCACCAACGCCAAAAGGCAACTACCATCATGCGTGTTTCTTTCACGCGGTGAAACTTTACACTACGAAAGCAACATACTTTAGACAAGGAGTTTTGATAACTCAATCAACAAAATCGAAATCTTTATTCAAGTTCATTAAAAGCGTCATCGTAATAAACCTTTCTGATTATTTCTGCTGTATTACAATATTTTCAGGGGTATATGCAAAACGCGTAACCCGCTCCGGAACCTGCTGGAACCTGCCGGAACCACCCGGAACAGCCCGGAACCTAACTGGGACCACCCAGAACCCCACAGAACATCCCCGTAACCACCCAAACCTTGACAGAAAACCAAGATAATAAAATTCAAATAAAATTAATAAACAAACAAAATAAAAATAGCAAAACTTAAATGAAAAAGACGACATTTCACCTCAAAAAGACCAGGAAGGCACGTGACTAACGAAGTGATTGCCATGCCAAAGGTCAAAGTGCAAAGACAAGGAGAGCATACCATTTGAATGGAATTTTCGGTTATTCCGGGGCGAATTCAAATGGAACGGTTCATCCCGGTGGAAAGCTTTCCGAAAAAAAAGGTAACACCTTTCGAGGAATTTCCTTTTTCTCGCTTTTACCGCAATTCCCGAAAATTTCTGAACCATTTGTCCACTCTTACAGTGCCAGGCTCTTCATGGTAATACGTCCAAGAAAGGATGCTAAAGATCTGAAAGATGGCGGCAGACTTCCAAAACGTTTATCGTTACAATGTGTGTCTTTGCTCGTCGGTAGTGTTGGCGGACATTTTAGAACATAACTGCAACCCAGCAGGTGAAAACGAAATTTAAAGTTTTGTGGTCGGTACTTGTGTTTTTCTTTTAGGGACTGGTCAAAATGTATGGGGGGGGGGGGGGGGCGGTGGGTCGGAGCAGAGAAGGGGTGGGTCATCAGTTTTTGAACCCTTGTTAAGGGGTGGGTCATTCAATTTTCAGCTACCCCTGAGGGGTGGGTCATCCTGTTTTTTTTTGTTTTGTTTTTTTTCGTTTTGTTTTGTTTTGTTTTGTTTTTGTTTTTGTTTTTGTTTCCACGGGAATTGACACACATTTGACACAATCGACAACAAAGGTAACTCCTTTCAAAGAATTAAAGCTAGTGACACACTTAAACACCAACCCGCGGTCTGGTATGCGTACAGCCATATCACCCGGGCAGTTGC
>JAHPZR010001216.1:0-5000 GCA_019787425.1 Platygyra sinensis | reverse complement strand
CTCGAACACCAACCCACGGTCTGTCAAGTACATTACGCATAGTGTGAAGCTGGGGCTTTAATAAAGGAGTGCTTTGCACCCGTCTTGGTAGTAAAGGGGAGACTATATAGGGCTCTTAGTCCTATTTCTGCCCGTCGACTCTGCCATACTGATGAGGCCTAATAAGGCAGAAACAGCTGTCCATGGCTGCAACTGCCCGGGTGATATGGCTGTACGCATACCAGACCGCGGGTTGGTGTTTAAGTGTGTCACTAGCTTTAATTCTTTGAAAGGAGTTACCTTTGTTGTCGATTGTGTCAAATGTGTGTCAATTCCCGTGGAAACAAAAACAAAAACAAAACACACCAACCAATAAAATCTCTAGAAAGAATAGAACATATAAAAACTCTTAATAAAAACTTTGTCGATTTCTGACTTATTAAAATACAAAGCGGAATTTCAAAAAAGTTGTTACAAAAGCCCCCCCCCACAAAAGAACAAGAGAGACACCATCTCAAGCCAAAAGGAGAGGGCCCAGGCCTAAACAAGAACACACATCTCAACGGGAGTCCTATAAATTGACAAATGTCCTTCTCCATCAAATCCTCCACCAGGAAACCCAAGACACTAAAACAAAATAGCCAAAGAACCACTCTAGGGGTCGTTTTTTAAAAGACTTTTTTTTCTCTCTCGAAACCCCCATCACACCAACTGTTCCAACTAAAAGAATCAACCAAAAAAGACCCATTAGTGTAAAACAAGTGTGTCCGCCAAATAGATAGTTGTCAATAAACAAAAAACATAAGCTTGAATAATCGCAACAGCAATTTCTAATAATGTAATAAAAACCATTATTACAATTGCCGATTTAAAAATAACACCAAAACCGGCTAAGATGGCAAACAAAAGATGTCCAGCAGAAAGGTTTGCGGCCAAACGAACCCCCAAAGAAATAGCCCGAGAAAAATAACTAACCGTTTCTATTAAAACCAAAAGAGGAGCTAAAACTAAAGGGGCCCCACTGGGCATTAAAATACTAAAAAAATCTTTTTTAAACCTTAAAAGCCCAGAGAGAATAACCCCGATAATAATCGAAAAAGAAAACCCAAGAGTTACAATTATATGCGTTGTGGGGGTAAATACATAAGGACATAAACCAAAGACATTTAAAAAGACTAAAAAAAAAAAGAGAGAAAGAATAAAAGGAAAAAATTTTAAACCCTCAACACCTAAGTTCTCTTTTGCCACATAATAAAAATGAAAGCACACTAATTCAAAAAAAGATTGCCATCTTTTAGGAATCAAATCAATTCCTTTTAAAAACAACAAAACCACAAAAATGACAAGAAGCATCATTATAGCAGAGTTCGTCAAACCAAATAGCCACACAACATTAAACTGTTCAAAATAAGAAGAGCCACTCATTATCTATTTATTTGAATAAAAAGATCTTGTTTTTTAGTTAAAGGTTCTAGTTCTTGAGTTAAAACAATAACACCAACCATAGCAACTAACAAAGCAAAGCCTGCTAAAAAAAATAAACAAAAACAAGGTATATACAAAACCTGCCCTAATGCCTCAATATTATGATAAGAAACAAGAAACCAAGGAAAAGACAAATCTCAACTTTCAACCGAGGAAAGATAATTGATCAACTGGAAGCAATTTCTGAAAAAAAAAACCCTCCAATTAGAAGCCCGATGGCATATAGTTTGTCATATCAACTTCTTCTCTAAAAACAGGAGGATAGTCTGTTAAATTTAATAACATCACTACAAACAAAAACAAAACAGCAATGGCCCCCACATAAAACAAGTAAAAACATCAAGGCAAGAAAGTCGACCTCTACATCAGAGAAAAAAAGAACTGCAGAGTTAACAAAAAACAAGAAGCCAACCAAAAAACTAGAAAGCACCAGGGTTTTAGGAGGCAGGAAACAAACCATTATTCCGGAACACAAATTGTCACTTAAAAAAAAAACAAAAAATAGGAGCTTCCATTTTAAAACACCCCCATAAACCACTGGGGAAGTGAAACAAAAACCCAAAATGTGGAGAAAAAAAAAGAAAAAAAATCAAATAAAAACAAAGGCCAATTAAAAAAAAACCCTCTTAAAATTTCAATTGAGGTCTTTTTTAAAGCTTTTGTTGAGATTAAAAAAAAAGAGTTTTTTTGAAAAAAAAGAATTTTTACAATTCTAACATAATAAACCCCCGCTATCACAGAACAAAAAACGGCAAAAAAAAAAATAAAAAAAGATTTAGAAAGAACCCCAGATAATAAAACCACCCATTTTCCTAAAAACCCTGCAAAAGGAGGGATCCCAGCAATAGAAAAAAAAACAACTCCAAAAGTAATAGAAAGAAGGGGTAAAAGCCGGGAGAGCCCACTAAATTCAATAAGTAAATTTTTATACACATTAAAACTCAAAACAATAGAAAAAACACAAATCGTCATAATGATGTATATAAAAAGATAGACCAAACTTGCTTGTAAGCTCTCAAAAGAACCATTTACTAAACCCCATAAAAGAAACCCCATGTGACCAATCCCACTATAAGCCAAAAGTCGTTTGACTCTTGTTTGATTTAAAGCACCTAAGGCCCCAACAAAAAGAGAAAAAACAACTCCAATTAAGAAAAGGCTTATGGGCAATCCAATGGAAAACAAAAGAGAAAAAATGCCTGTTTTAGGCACGATAGCTAATAACACAACCGTTTTTGTTGGTGCCCCTTCATAGACATCTGGAACCCACATGTGAAAAGGAGCAACAGACAATTTAAAAAAAAGAGCCGCAATAATTAAAAGGTACCCAATCGGCACACAAACGTCAGAAAAACTTTGTTTTGAATTAAAAAGCAATTCTATATAATAAAAATATACACTGCCCCCAGCTCCACACAACAAAGCACAACCAAATAAAAATAAACCAGAAGAAAGAGCCCCCAAAACAAAGTATTTTAACCCTGCCTCTGCACTATAGCCCGACCCCCTTGCAATCAAAACAAAAAAACAAAGTGTAGAGAGCTCTATTGCTAAATAAACAGAAAGTCAATTTTTAGAAGAAATTAAACAAAAAACCCCTAAAACAACAAGTAAATTTAAAATAGGAAGGTCTGTTTGTTCTTCTTTTTTTGGTCCTAATAAGAGTAAAACCGCGAAACCCCCAACTAAAACAAAAATTTTTGCTCACTCTAACTCAAAAAACCAAAAATAAAAAAAAACCAAAAAAAAAAAAAAAGAAAACTTTAAAAGAAAACCACGAAAGCCCAAACCCACCAAACTTAATATAAAACCACCGAAAAGAAAAATTTCGTTAATTTCTTTTTAATAATTGATTTTCTAAAACACCCAACACAGGCACAAGAACTAAAAAATAAAAAAAATAAAAAAAAGAAAGAACTTGCCCGATTAAAATAAAGGGCTCTTCAACTACTTGCGATCCGATTCAAGTCAAAAGACCAAAATTAACTATCAAAAACCAAAACGCCATTCGTCCCAAAGGGCGGAAAGACAGTCCTTTTAAAACACTTTTGTGTAAAATGGGTAAAAAAAATAAAATTAAAATACTACAAAACATAGCAACAACCCCCCCCAATTTATTTGGTATTGAACGCAAAATGGCATAAGCAAATAAAAAGTACCACTCGGGTTGAATGTGAACAGGAGTAACTAAAGAATTCGCCTGAATAAAATTCTCTGCGTCTCCTAAGAAATTAGGCCAAAAAAAAACAAAAAAAAAAAATAAAAAAAATAAAAAAAAGAAACCAAAAAGATCTTTCGAAGTATAAAAAGTATGAAAAGAAACACTGTCCATCGAAGAGTTTAAGCCGACAGGATTATTTGACCCATCAACATGTAAATAAACTAAATGAATAATAGCAAGAAAGGCTAAAATAAAAGGGAGCAAGAAATGCAAACTAAAAAACCGATTTAATGTAGCCCCAGAAACACTAAAACCCCCTCAAACCCATTGAACAATATCCACCCCAAAATAGGGTATTGCAGATAATAAATTCGTAATAACAGTCGCGCCCCAAAAAGACATTTGGCCCCAGGGCAAAACATAACCCATAAAAGCGGTCGCCATAGTCAATAAAAAAAGCAAAACTCCAACACTCCAAACATGAAATTTCAAATACCCCCCGTAATATAACCCTCGTCCAATATGAATATAAAGACAAAAAAAAAACAAAGAAGCACCATTTGCATGTAAATATCTTAATAAAAACCCATAGTTAACATCGCGCATTATGTGCCCAATAGAGGCAAACGCAAGACCCGCATCTGAACAATAATGCATCGATAAAAAACACCCTGTTATAATTTGTAAAACTAAACACAGTCCTAATAAAGACCCAAAGTTTCAAAAATAACTTATATTTGAAGGAGAGGGCAAGTCTACGAGAAACCCATTAACTGGAGATAAAATAGGATTGTCCTTTCGTAATGGCATTCCTATATTGGAGAAGGACCATTAAATCCTAACAAAACACTAGCAACAAAAAGAACAACCCCCAAACTAAAAGGCAAATACCCCTTTCATAATAGGGCCATTAATTGGTCATATCGAATCCTTGGAAAAGACGCTCGTGCCCATAAAAAAAAACAAACAATAAAAACAACTTTCAAACCAAAAGGTAGGCCCAACCACCCTCCAAAAAATAAAAGAATAGTCAAACAACTCATAAAAATAATATGTGCATACTCTGCTAAAAAAAATAATGCGAAAGACATAGAGGCATATTCAACATTATAACCCGAAACAAGCTCCGATTCTCCTTCCGTTAAATCAAATGGGGCACGATTCGTTTCTGCTAAAATAGAAACCAAAACATTACAACAATAGGAAAAAAAGGAATAAAGAATCAAATAAAATTTTGTGCCAAAACAATTTTATTAAAAGCCAAAGAGCCAACACATAAAAGAACAGAAATCAAGATCAACCCAATCGAAACCTCATAACTTATCATTTGCGCAGCCGCGCGAATAGCCCCTAAAAAAGCATATTTTGAACGACT
>JAHPZR010001215.1:12500-27992 GCA_019787425.1 Platygyra sinensis | reverse complement strand
TTCCGTCGCGACACGAGTCGATTGTGTAAAGCCATCGTAGTTATGCCACGACGCATTTTAAAGATTGGTTTGTCCCCCCTTCCGCTCTCCTGTCATAAAGTTTCCCAGGTGTCCCTAATGTTTGGAATTCGGTCCGTCTATACATCTAGAGCAGAATGCATTTTAGGCATCACAAGCCCGGCGTATGAAAATGGAAAGAATAGTATGATCATGGTGGCATATCACAATTAGTCCAACAACCAGTAAAAAAAAAAGTAGACATCTTCAAACTTGGTTTTAAATTGGGGTTTCCAACTTTTATTTTGTTATATTTCGCACAGAAGTGTTTTGACATGAACAACGTAGACGAAGTTATACAAGTCCTCTGCTAGTCGGCCTCATTATCGCCGTCCTATCCTTCGCAACCTTAGTCCGATTTGTAAAAGCCATCGTGAGTTAATTCAAGGAATGCTTTGTTTATTCTATAGACATAGAGGAAGCATAACAAACAAGAACGTGTCATAGCAAATCATTGTATCAGGGAATATACTGTACTAATGTGTACGGCCTGTAATCGCGATATGTGATAACAACCAAACACAAAAACGCAGCATACAAATAGGCAGAAGACACTTCTCCTAAATTTACCGTGAAAGTGGTGAAAGACTCAAGGAATATCAGCTAAGCATAAAACTTGGTGTGAAGGTCTCTCCACTCATCGGAAATACCAACAAGCAAACAACTTACTGAAAAAACGCTTTCTAATCAGTAAGAAATTGCAGACTAGAAATGGAGGAAAGCGACATTCTCAACGGGACACACACTTGGAATCGTGTAATCAATCAAGTTAGAGCAATGATAAGAAGGCTAGAGAACATCTCGAGAAATCAGTAAACAAACTCTCGAGAGTGCGCAGTACGGACTGGAAATCAGCTTTAATATTCTCTGTTTTTAAAATTGTTATTTGAGAAGCTTGAACCCTACAGTAATTCATTGTTCTATCATAGGAAGATTCCTTTTGCTGAGCCAGACTCATTTGCATTCATTCTGATTTTGACTCCTCAAGAAACGGTAAGAACAGTAAATTTACCTAGATATAAGATATAACATGTTTACTGTACATGCCGGAATAATGCTTTTAAAGATTCATTAAAATCAAGGATTATGTATCACTGTCCTTTTCAGGGAAAGAGCCTCGTTGATGACGTAGGTGAAGTTGGATTCGTTCTGATTTGCACGTCTCTGGTGATGGTTAGAAGAGTAAGTTTAAGTCATGTTTTTATGACTTTACGTATTAGGTTTTTATTGATTTAGAATGCATAAATATGGATGTTCACATATGTAGTGATAGTTGCAAACTAGTTGCAAAGTACAACCCAGAAAATTATCATGCTTTTGAAGAGATCAGCCCGAATCCTCGGTGACTTTAAAATGTCTTCGTCTTTGTACATGACGAACAAATCCAGAAATAAATGTTGTATTGTCACATTTGTGTGTATTTTTTTACGGTGATCTTGCCGCGTTGCAATATGGCCACCGTTCATATTCCGTGCCCAAGGTCTAAGTCGACCCAGTTCCTCTCGGCCAAATTTCTTTGTTTTAGTTTTGCCTCGACCAATCATGTTGCAAGAAACGATATAGGCAGAAATGTCTATGGCCCGCACTGGTTAGACGAGTAAGTTTAAGCCACGTTTTTCATGATTTCGCGTATTAGGATTTTATTGATTTAGAATGCAGAAATATTGATGCCCATATATGTAGTGATATATGAACTCAGTTAAAATGACCTTGCTCTCCATGCATAAGTTCTCGTAGCTCAGTGGATAGAGCGTGTTCGGGAGGTTATGGGGTTCGATTCCTGTCGGGGACTCACATTTTTCTTTGATATATGCTCATGTCATGTAGATTAACTCATCATTCACATTTTTTACCGAGCACAAAATTCACCATCTTTATTCACTTATGTAGTGATAGTTGCAAAATACAACCCAGAAAATTATCCTGCTTTTGAAGAGAACAGCCTGAATCCTTGGTGACTTTGAAATGTCTTCGTCTTCGATTTTTTCTCTTGTGTTCACTTTGTTTGACTGTCAGTTTTGCTTGTTTATGTTTCGTTGTGAATTTTAAGGCATGTTTGTCTATCTTGGTCTGTAACTTTCATTTCTTAAGGGGCTGTCAGTATATCTCAGTTTTTGTACCTGCAAAGTCCCCATTAAATTAATATATTTTTTTTCATATATCAGCAGAGTTTAATTTACAGACAAAATAATTAATAAGGACTTATTATAGAAATGCGCGTCTTGAATAAACATGTGATAGCTTTTTCCTGTTACCCTGTAGAACAAAGCAGTCCGCTTGTAAAAGAGACTGTCGTCGCTTTTGTGTACTTTCATCCCCCGAGCGAAAGGGAATTGGTAAGTTTACTATATTTATAGTTAAATATATTATTAATAGTAACAACAGATTTATTGGAGTGGCTGACTATGATTTCCTGCCAACACTTGAACATCTGACAACAAAAATATCAGCGACAGTTCGCTTTCACCTTACGCCGATTCTTCTTTTTCAAGGCGGTGGGAATTGTTAACAAATTGTTGACCGTTAAATGCGCATGTTAGAGTAGACATAGTGTTGGAAACGTCTTTATAAATTAATTTTTGGGCCTATTACACGTGAACAGAAGACATGATGTGTAGCATGTTTATCGAATATTCTATGAATTTCCAGAACATTCTTGATTACTGTTTAGGTCGTTTATAGAAAGCTGTAATGGTTTTGAAATGATTACGTAATGTCTAGATATAGAAACCTGACTTGTTTAGCGTAAATTCCGGAAAATTCCATGATGTAATGTCAGAATATTTTAGAAAGATTGTAATAAACTCCGCTATAAGAAGTAGCAGAAGAGTGCTAGTTCGGCAGTTTTTGAGTGAATCTGTGTTCAGTTCGTATGGTTCAGTTCAGTATTCACACGAATTGTGCAAGTCACAAGTACGAAAGAAAACAAAGGAGTTAGCGAAGATTTATCTCAAGGTTTATCACGAAACCAACACGCACATGTACAGTATCAGTAAATCTATAATTTTAGATGTAGCTCTCGCTAAGTGCCAACAAGCAACCATTCAAAACAAATACTAATTCGGAACTTAATCACACAGAGTATGTTTTGTGCTCATCACTTTTTTTGTAGTCAAGTATTCAAAACAACGTCAAATGTCTTTAATTCTGATGTAAATATTGTAAATATTGCTTTGATTGCTTATGTTCGCTGGCGGTGACAAAGTTAGCTCACTGCTGCCCGATGTCGAGTTTACTCTCGTGTGGTGCAGTGTGGGTCGCTGGCCGATAGTTTGCTACAGTTGTCGTTTGTTTTAGCTTTGCTTTGATTGAATTCAGTTTAAAGAGGTTTCTCAGTTTCTTTGATTGCTTTACACGCACAGACTTATATTTAAAATATCATTGGGTGTTAAGAATACAGTCAAAACAACAAACTCGTGTTGTTATTAGGGCAACGTGGAAATTAGAATAATTTGGATTTCAGGATGAATTTCAGTTTCCAGAACTTAACATTCAAAGTATCAAGCTAGCTTGAAATTTCAAACATTTATGCAGAATATGTCAAAATTCCTGCGACCAATTAACTCGAGCTCAAGACTTTCTTGCTAACTTACAAAGAGGAAAATATTTCGTAGCTTTATAAGAGCTTTTCTTTTCGGAGAAGATTTTGAAAAGCCAAGGCCGACCATAGTTATTTTTTATGCAAACTCTTTGGTCTTCAAAATTTTCCATTTATAAGCAGATACATTGAGCCACGACTGCAATACATCTAAATAAATCAATTACTTCCCTCGTTACAGATTCTTAGTAGCGCTACGCTTTCATGGGAGATCAAAGTATAGTGTAATATCTGTTTACAACTGAACCAGTTTGCTTCATTTCCAACAAGAATTCAGTTTCTAATTATGATCAAGCTTGAAAAATATCAATTCCGCCGAATATCGAGAGAAGATAAAACGATATAACTGTCTCAAGCAATAGATTTGTAGTAAAAAGCAAGAAAAAGTGAATTTTGCCTTTCTTAAGTGACGGAAAGAGTTCAAACCGGCCCGAGGTCATTTTTAAGGAGTGGGTCAGTTGTTATTTAGTGTAAAACTGCCCCCCCACCCCCATAATATACCGAGGTCTTTTTTTTTTGTTTTTCATTTTTTCAAACTTGAACGTCCGCCATTTTGGAAATCTTTTTTTCTGGTTTCGTCCATAAAAGGATTGCCCACCGCCATGTTGTGACGTCACTGTGCACATGCATTTTTTTCATGTCAACAAAATTTGTGAAGTATCCTGTGTAGAAACTGCTAAATAAGCTTGAATTATGGTTGAGATCGAACCTATGAGGGACAGTTCGGAGTCAGAGGAAGACGATGTTCACGAGAGTCAAGATGAGCGCCGAAGAGGATATACACGGTTGCGTGTTTCTACTTTAATTCTGCTTTTTTCTTCTCACAGACGACGTGTTTGACATGAACAACGTAGACGAAGTTATACAAATTATCTCGATCGGCCTCATTGTCGCCGCCTTCCTTCTCGACACTAGTCGATTTGTAAAAGCCATCGAGTTATGCAACGACCTTTTAAAGATTGGGTTTTCCCCTTCCGCTCTCCTTTCATAAAGTTCCCAGGGTCCATAAATGTTTGGATTCGGTCCGTATCTATAGCATAATTCATTTTATGCACAAAGCCAGTCGTATGAAAAATGGAAAAATAGTAATACATGTGCATATCACAATTATAACAACAGTAAAAAAAAAAGAGACCTTCAAACTTGGTTTTAAATTTGTTTCCACTTTTATTTTGTTATATTCTCACAGAAGTGTTTGACATGAACAACGTAGACGAAGTTTATACAAGTCATCTCAGTCGGCCTCATTATCGCCGTCTTCCTTCTCAACCTTAGTCGATTTGTAAAAGCCATCGAGTTATGCAAGGAATGCTTGTTTATTCTAAGACATAGAGCAAGCATAACAAACAAGAACTTAAGCAAATCATTGTACGAGGGAATATACTTACTAATGTGTAAGGCCTGTAATCGCATATGTGATAACACAAGCAGCATAAAATATGCAGAGAAACTTCTCCTAATTTACCGTGAAAGTGGTGAAAGACTCAAGGAATATCAGCTAAGCATAAAACTTGGTGGAATGTATCTCCATCATAGGAAATACAACAAGCAAAACAACTTACTGAAAAAACGCTTCTAATCAGTAAAGAAATTGCAGACAGAAATGGAGAAGCTACTTCTCACGGAAACCTTGGAATCGTGTATCAATCAGTTAGCAAATATAAGAAGGCTAGAGAACATCTCGAGAAATCAGTAAACAAACTCTCGAGAGTGCGCAGTACGGACTGGAAATCAGCTTTAATATTCTCTGTTTTTAAAATTGTTATTTGAGAAGCTTTGAACCCTACAGTAATTCATTGTTCTATCATAGGAAGATTCCTTTTGCTGAGCCAGACTCATTTGCATTCATTCTGATTTTGACTCCTCAAGAAACGGTAAGAAACAGTAAATTTACCTAGATATAAGATATAACATGTTTACTGTACATGCCGGAATATGCTTTTAAAGATTCATTAAAATCAAGATATGTATCACTGTCCTTTTCAGAAAAGAGCCTCGTTGATGACGTTGGTGAAGTTGGATTCATTCTGATTTGCACGTCTCTGGTGATGGTTAGAAGAGTAAGTTTAAGCCATGTTTTTATGACTTTACGTATTAGGTTTTTATTGATTTAGAATGCAGTGATATGGATGTCCATATATGTAGTGATAGTTGCAAAGTACAACTCAGAAAATTATCATGCTTTTGAAGGGATCAGCCCGAATCCTTGGTGACTTAAAATGTCTTCGTCTTTGTACATGACGAACAAATCCAGAAATAAATGTTGTATTGTCACATTTGTGTGTATTTTTTTACGGTGATCTTGCCGCATTGCAATATGGCCACCGTTCATATTTCCGTGCCCAAGGTCTAAGTCGACCCAGTTCCTCTCGGCCAAATTTCTTTGTTTTGGTTTTGCCTCGACCAATCATGTTGGCAGAAATGTCTATGACCCGCACTGGTTAGACGAGTAAGTTTAAGCCACGTTTTCATGATTTCGCGTATTAGGATTTTATTGGTTTAGAATGCAGAAATATGAATGCCCATATATGTAGTGATATATGAACTCAGTTAAAAGGACCTTGCTCTCCATGCATAAGTTCTCGTAGCTCAGTGGATAGAGCGTGTTCGGGAGGTTATATATATGGGTTCGATTCCTGTCGGGGACTCAGATTTTTCTTTGTCCTATGCTCGTGTCATGTAGATTAACTTATCATTCACATTTTTTACCTAGCACAAAATTCACCATCTTTATTCACTTATGTAGTGATAGTTGCAAAGTACAACCCAGAAAATTATCCTGCTTTTGAAGAGAACAGCCTGAATCCTTGGTGACTTTAAAATGTCTTCGTCTTCGGTTTTTTCTCTTGTGTTCACTTTGATTGACTGTCAGTTTTGCTTGTTTATGTTTCGTTGCGAATTTTAAGGCATGTTTGTCTATCTTGGTCTGTAACTTTCATTTCTTAGGGGCTGTCAGTATATCTCACTTTTGTACCTGCAAAGTCCCCATTAAATTAATATATTTTTTTTCATATCAGATCAGCAGAGTTTAATTTACAGGCAAAATAATTAATAAGGACTTATTATAGAAATGCGCGTCTTGAATAAACATGTGATAGCTTTTTCCTGTTACCCTGTAGAACAAAGCAGTCTGCTTGTAAAAGAGACTGTCGTCGCTTTTGTTTACTTTCATCCCCCGAGCGAAAGGGAATTGGTAAGTTTACTATATTTATAGTTAAATATATTATTAATAGTAACAACAGATTTATTGGAGTGGCTGACTATGATTTCCTGCCAACACTTGAACATCTGATAACAAAAATATCAGTGACAGTTCGCTCTCACCTTACGCCGATTCTGCTTTTTCAAGGCGGTGGGAATTGGTAACAAATTGTTGACCGTTAAATGCGCATGTTAGAGTAGACACAGTGTTGGAAACGTCTTCATAAATTAATTTTTGGTCCTATTACACGTGAACAGAAGACATGATGTGTAGCACGTTTATCGAATATTCTGTGAATTTCCAGAACATTCTTGATTACTGTTTAGGTCGTTTATAGAAAGCTGTAATGGTTTTGAAATGAGTACATGTCTAGATATAGAAATCTGACTTGTTTATCGCAAATTCCGGAAAATTCCATGATGTAATGTAAAAACATTTTAGAAGATTGTAATAAACTCTATAAGAAGTAGCAGTAGAGTGCTAGCTCGGCAGTTTTTGAGTGAATCTGTCTTCAGTTCGTATGGTTCAGTTCAGTATTCACGCGAATTGTACAAGTCACAAGTACGAAAGAAAACAAAGGAGTTAGCGAAGAAGATTTATCTCAAAGTTTATCACGACACCAACACGCACATGTACAGTATCAGTAAATCTATAATATTAGATGTAGCTCTCGCTAAGTGCCACCAAGCAACCATTCAAAACAAATACTAATTCGGAACTTAAAAACACAGAGTCATGTTTTGTGCTCATCACTTTTTTCAGTTGTAGTCAAGTATTCAAAACAACGTCAAATTTAAAATTTTTATTAATGTATCAATGTATTTAGTTTTCACAACTAATTGGGGACACAAAATTAAAAATTATTTACAAACTAAGAAGCAATAATAATAATGTATGTACAATTAAAATATGTAGCATGTGTAAATTATATAATAAAACAATTGGTATATAAAGGTAGTTTCTAAGAATTACAAAGATTACAGCAGCTACTATTGTTGTTTAAGAGAGACGTTAGGTCTTTTTTCCTAATGTTCTTTTTGAAAGATTCAATATTCGAGGAGCCTTTCAATTTATTATCTAGTTTCGACCATATATATGGGGTCCTTGACATCGAAGAGAGTGCTTTCCGTAGTTAATAGTGTTAAAAGTCGGAATATCAAAATCACTGTTTCTTAGTGAATAACTGGTGCTTTACTGCTTAAATAGTTCGTTAGCAATACTCGGTGCAAGGCCATTTTTTACTTTGTACATTAATATAGCGATATCTTGTAGTCTACGATTTAGTAGTGAAGGTAGCTCTGCGCGAACCAGAAGGTTTTCGTATGATTCTGAATGGGAGTTAAATACTGCTCTAAGTGCGCGTTCTTGAATCCGCTCTATTTTTCTGCTGTCAGAAGATCTACAGTTATGCCATACCAGATGGCAATATAAATAATGTAAATATTGTAAATATTGCTTTGATTGCTTTTTGCTCGCTGGCGGTGACAAAGTTGGCTCACGGCTGGCCGTAAGCGTGTGGTGCAGTAGTGTGGGTTGCAGGCCGACTGCTTGCTAAATTAAAGTTGTCGTTTGTTTTAGCTTTGCTTTGATTGAATTCAGTTCAAAAAGGTTTCTCAGTTTCTTTGATTGCTTTATACGTCCGGATTTAAATTTGTAATATTAGAATAATTTGCCGGATTTCGGGATGAATTTCAGTTTCCATGTAAAATATAAAGCTAGCCTTAATAAATCAAAAGTTTATGTAGAATATGTCCAAATTCCGGCGACGAATTTACTCGAGCTCAAGACTCCAGTTCTTGCTAACTTACAAAGAGGAAAACATTTCGTAACTTTATAAGAGCTTTTCTTTTCAGAGAAGATTTTGAAAAGCCAAGGTAGACTAGTTATTTTGTATGCAAACTCTTTCGTCTTCAAAAGTTTCCCTTTCAGCAGATACATTGAGCCACAACTGCAAACGTTGAGATAGTCTACATTTAAATAAATCAATTACTTCCCTCGTTACAGAATTCTTAGTAGCGCTACGCTTTCATAGGAGGTCAAAGTATAGTGTAATATCTGTTTACAACTGAACCAGTTTGCTTCATTACCAACAGGAATTCAGTTTCTGATTATGATCAAGCTTGAAAAATATCAATTCCGCCGAATATCGAGAGGGAAAAAAACGATATAACTGTCTCAAGCAATAGATTTGTAGTAAAAAGTAAGAAAAAGTGAATTTTGCCTTTCGTAAGTGACGGAAAGAGTTCAAAACCCGTGGTCATTTTTCAAACTTGAACGTCCGCCATTTTGGACATCTTTTTTTCTGGTTTCGTCCATAAAAGGATTGCCCACCGCCATGTTGTGACGTCACTGTGCACATGCATTTTTTTCATGTCAACCCAATTTGTGAAGTATCTTGTGTAGAAACTGCTGAATAAGCTTGAATTATGGTTGAGATCGAGCCTATGAGGGACAGTTCGGAGTCAGAGGAAGACGATGTTCACGAGAGTCAAGATGAGCGCCGAAGAGGATATACACGGTTGCGTGTTTCTACTTTTATTCTGCTTTTTTTTCTCACAGACGACGTGTTTGACATGAACAACGTAGACGAAGTTATACAAATTATCTCGATCGGCCTCATTGTCGCCGCCTTCCTTCTCAACACTAGTCGATTTGTAAAAGCCATCGAGTTATGCAACGACTTTTTAAAAATTGGGTTTTCGCTTTCCGCTCTTTTCCGCTTTCGCCCGTTTCGGTTTCCAAGCTCAATAAATGTTTGGATTCGGTCCGTATCTATAGCATAATTCATTTTATGCACAAAGCCAGTCGTATGAAAAATGGAAACAATAGTAATACATGTGCATATCACAATTATAACAACAATAGAAAACAAAAAGACCATCAAACTTAGTTTTAAATTTGTTTCCACTTTTATCCTTTTATATTCTCACAGAAGTGTTTGACATGAACAACCTAGACGAGGTTATACAAGTCATCTCAATCGGCCTCATTATCGCCGCCTTCCTTCTCAACACTAGTCGATTCATAAAAGCCATCGAGTTATGCAAGGAATGTTTGTTTATTCTAAGACATAGTGCAGGCATAACAGACGACAACTTAAACAAATCATTGTACGAGAAGATATACTTACTAATGTGTAACGCCTGTAATCGCATATGTGATCATACAGGCAGCATAAAATATGCAGAGAAACTTCTCCTAATTTACCGTGAAAGTGGTGAAAGACTCAAGGAATATCAGCTAGGCATAAAACTTGGGGAAACGTATCTCCATCATAGTAAATACGAACAAGCTAAACAACTCACTGAAAAAACGCTTCTAATCAGTAAAGAAATTGGAGACAGAAAAGGAGAAGCTACCTCTCACGGAAACCTTGGAATTGTATATGAATTCGGTGGAGAATATGAGAAGGCTAGAGATCATCTCAAGAAATCACTTGCGATCCAGAAAGAAATTGGAGACAGAAAAGGAGAAGCTACCTCTCACGCAAACCTCGGAGCCGTGTGTTCATCAGTTGGCAAATATGAGAAAGCTAGAGAACATCTCGAGAAATCACTTGCGATCCAGAAAGAAATTGGAGACAGAAAAGGAGAAGCTACCTCTCACGTAAACCTTGGAAAGGTGTATCAATCAGTTGGCAAATATGAGAAGGCTACAGAACATATCGAGAAATCACTTGTGATCCAGAAAGAAATTGGAGACAGAAAAGGAGAAGCTTCCTCCCGCGGAAACCTTGGAATTGTGTATCACTCAGTTGGCGAATGTAAGAAGGCTAGAGAACATCTCGAGAAATCACTTGTGATCCAGAAAGAAATTGGAGACAGAAAAGGAGAAGCTACCTCTCACGGAAACCTTGGAATTGTGTATCAATCAGTTGGCAAATATGAGAAGGCTACAGAACATATCGAGAAATCACTTGTGATCCAGAAAGAAATTGGAGACAGAAAAGGAGAAGCTACCTCCCGCGGAAACCTTGGAATTGTGTATCACTCAGTTGGCGAATGTAAGAAGGCTACAGAACATCTCGAGAAATCACTTGTGATCCAGAAAGAAATTGGAGACAGAAAAGGAGAAGCTTCCTCTCACGTAAACCTTGGAATTGTGTATGAATCAGTTGGCGAATATGAGAAGGCTAGAGAACATCTCGAGAAATCACTTGTGATCCAGAAAGAAATTGGAGACAGAAAAGGAGAAGCTTCCTGTTCCATAAACCTTGGAATTGTGTATGGATCCGTTAGCAAATATGAAAAGGCTAAAGAACATCTCGAGAAATCACTTGCACTCCAGAAAGAAATTGGAGACAGAGAGGGAGAAGCTTCCTCTCACGTAAACCTTGGAAACGTGTATCAATCAGTTGGCAAATATGAGAAGGCTAGAGAACATCTCGAGAAATCACTTGTGATCCAGAAAGAAATAGGAGACAGAAAAGGAGAAGCTTCCTCTCACGTAAACCTTGGAAACGTGTATCAATTAGTTGGCGAATATGAGAAGGCTAGAGAACATCTCGAGAAATCACTTGTGATCCAGAAAGAAATTGGAGACAGAAAAGGAGAAGCTACCTCTCACGCAAACCTCGGAGCCGTGTGTTCATCAGTTGGCAAATGTGAGAAAGCTAGAGAACATCTCGAGAAATCACTTGTGATCCAGAAAGAAATTGGAGACAGAAAAGGAGAAGCTTCCTGTTACGTAAACCTTGGAAACGTGTATCAATTAGTTGGCGAATATGAGAAGGCTAGAGAACATCTCGAGAAATCACTTGTGATCCAGAAAGAAATTGGAGACAGAAATGGAGAAGCTACCTCTCACGGAAACCTCGGAGCCGTGTGTTCATCAGTTGGCAAATATGAGAAAGCTAGAGAACATCTCGAGAAATCACTTGTGATCCAGAAAGAAATTGGAGACAGAAAAGGAGAAGCTTCCTGTTACATAAACCTTGGAATTGTGTATGGATCTGTTAGCAAATATGAAAAGGCTAAAGAACATCTCGAGAAATCACTTGCACTCCAGAAAGAAATTGGAGACAGAAAGGGAGAAGCTTCCTCTCACGTAAACCTTGGAAACGTGTATCAATCAGTTGGCAAATATGAGAAGGCTAGAGAACATCTCGAGAAATCACTTGCAATCCAGAAAGAAATTGGAGACAGAAATGGAGAAGCTACCTCTCACATGAACCTCGGAGACGTGTATCAATCAGTTGGGAAATATGAGAAGGCCCGAGAACATTTCGAGAAATCACTTGCGATCCGGAAAGAAATTGGAGACAGAAATGGAGAAGCTGCCTCTCACATGAACCTCGGAGACGTGTATCAATCAGTTGGGGAATATGAGAAGGCTAGAGAACATCTCGAGAAATCACTTGCCATGCAGACAGAAATTGGAGATATCAGTGGAGAAGCTCGCTCTTACGAAAGGCTTGGAGTTCTGTATAACAATGTTGGCGAATACGAGAAGGGTTCACATTACGGTGAGAAAGCATTGTCAATCAACAGAACAATTGGCCACAGACATCAAGTAGCCTTATGCTACTTAAACAAAGGAATTTTCCTCAACTCCCTTGGGAAGTTTGGCAAGGCCAATGAATATAATAAGAAAGCTCTTGTTATCTTGACAGACATTAAAGAGAGAGATGGACAGGCCAACTTTTACCTCAACCAAGGGGGTGTGGAGTTGGCTGTAGGTAACTCTCTCAAGGCAAAAGAATATTTTGAACACGGTCTTGCGATAAGTAAAGAAATTGGAAACAGGGGAACAGAACTAAAAGGTTACTTTTCGCTTGGAAATTTCTTTCTTCTCGTGCAGCCTGAATATGATAAAGCGGAAGAATATATCAAAGAGGCGTTAGCATTAAGTGAGAAGACAGGAGATATCGCGATGCAGTCCAAATCCCTCGAAATAATGGCACACATTAAGATAAAAGTAGAAAAGATTGAGGAAGCTATATGGTATTCCCTTTCCAGTATTGAAAAAAGCGAGGAAATGCGCGCCTCACTTCGCAGCAACGATAAGTTAAAGATTTCTTTCTTTGACAAGTATGTTCGTTCCTTCAGAGATCTCATTATGTTGCTCTGTGCAACTGGAAATCCTTTTAAAGCTCTATATGTATCAGAGCTTTCAAGGGCCAGGGCTTTGGCAGACTTAATGTCAGCTCAGTACTCTCAGTCTTCTATGGAAAAGCAAATATCAGCTGATCCTCGCACATGGGCTGGTCTCGAAAGCATTGTGACCAAAGAATGTAACCGCACCTGTCTGTACGTCTCATATCATTCTCACTGTATATATCTGTGGACTCTTAAAGCAGACGGAACCACACATTTTCAGGAGATAGAAGGAAATGATCTAATTGCTCGCGAAGGATTGAGTCAACAAGTGGAAGATTTTTTTGATTTCAGAGGTTTTGGCGTTTTACCAGACGAGATTTGCAAAGACCCATCTTTACACGTTTTTCAACCAGAATCCAAATCAAGCCAGGCAGATAGCCATAACGTTTGGCGAATTGGAGTGGAAAGTAAAGCTAATCAAGGGCCGAAAATGAACCTTGCTATCTGTTACAAACTTATCATCGCTCCAGTGGAGGGCTTTCTTGAGGGTCCCGAAATCATTATTGTTCCTGATCGTGCCTTGTATCAAATTCCATTTGCTGCCTTAACTGATAAAAGCGGAAAGTACCTATCCGAGACTTTCAGGATCCGTGTGGTTCCTTCTTTAACAACTCTCAGGCTCATTAATGAGAGTCCAGCAGACTATCACTGTCAGACCGGTGCATTGATAGTGGGAAATCCTGATGTTGGTGAAGTGCATTTCAAAGGAAGACTCACGAACATTTCGCGACTACCATGTGCAGAAAACGAAGCTAAGATGATAGCAAAAAAGCTGGGAATCGAGCCTCTGTTAGGACAGCAAGCGACTAAGGAGGCAGTACTTCAAGCGATGAATTCAGTGGCCCTGATTCATATCGCCGCACACGGTGATTCAGAAAGCGGAGCAATTGCTCTTGCACCATCTTTTCGTATTCCTAACGGGATACCTCAAGAAGGACTCTACTTATTAACAATGTCTGACATTTCAAAAGTTCGACTGCGAGCTAAACTGGTAGTCCTTAGCTGTTGCCATAGTGCTCGTGGGCAAAAGACAAAAGCCGAGGGAGCAGTAGGAATTGCTCGAGCATTTCTAGGATCTGGCGCTCGCTCAGTGTTGGTATCACTGTGGGCTCTGGATGACACAGCGACGGAGCAGTTAATGACTCAGTTCTACGATCACCTTGTTGCTGGGGAAAGTGCTGGTGAATCTCTACACGTGGCCATGAAGTGGATGAGAAGTGAGGGCTATGACGTGAACCAGTGGGCGCCTTTTATACTGATTGGAGATGACGTGACATTTGATTTTGGAAAGAATGGTAAGATTTAATGAAAACACGCTCTTTCATATTTTTGAAAAGGGCTCCTGGTATTTACTTACAGTTTCCTTAGATGATATCGATCAAGCTTTGTGTAGTTTCAAAAGAGGGTTAGGGCTTTATATATCTCATTATTTCCTTATCTTTTGTCGTTTGATCTTGTGCGGCTAATTTATTTTACAACTGCTTACTTACTGTCTATCTTGACGGTGCGGGGTACGAAGTTACCAATAACGAAACTGCAACGCACGTTTTGAGCGAATTAGAAAGGCCGCTCGTCTTTCGAAGCTCAGTAACCACAGGAAAACCGTGAAAATTTGAAAAATTGCGAATTTTTGGCGTCTTAATTTTCTCGATTTTTCTTCGCTGGATTTGGCAAAGAAATTTTGTTCCGTGGATTCTCCAATGAATTAAAAGACAAATGGATCAGTTTGGCTGTTTTGTATGGCCACCTTCCTTCACAGGCTTGCACAACATTGCCGTGACGTCTAAGGCGTCCAAAACTCTATCCTGAAACTGCTCATGGTTCCAGCAGGGTTTAAATTTTAACAAGCCACAGACATGGATCCGACTTAGCTGTTAAAATTAATATATTTTTTGTTTTGCGTTTTAAGAAAATGAATATAGATGGTTAAACATTTTTTTGTGGTTTGTTTATTTTCTCTGTCAGGTGTTGGCAAGAATGATCAGGACGACAGCGGGTGATCCCATGAGAAGTACAATAAATGCCATGACCTCAGTCAGGATGAGCTCCTGCCTCAGTTGACAGTTTTAGTGGTAGTGCTAAGTTGTATGTAAATGAAGTCGAAGTTTAACTTTTGGTCCTTTTCTGTCTAAAGGCCCGTTTACACAGGCGATTTTTGTCGCGGCAACTCGATGCAATTTTTGTCGCAGCAAAGTTGCATGAAGTTTCAAACATGTTCGAAACCCCTGCGATATCGCGGCGACAAATCGCACTGAAAATCGCACCTGGTTTACACGTGCGATTTTGAAGTTGCAACTTTAGCGCGACAAAAATTGCATCGAGTTGCCGCGACAAAAATCGCCTGTGTAAACGGGCCTTAAAGGTCTGGACAACACTCAGCTCAACACTCAGCTGTACACTGCAGATTCCGATTAAGTTTCAGATCTTTTTTCGGTTAAATAACTGGTAACCTCAAGAGAAAGAGAAATCTTTTAAGTTAGGCACACACTAGAGGACTATTCGCAGCGATTTGCTTCAGGGACCCGTCCCCTAGTGTG
>JAHPZR010001215.1:0-7500 GCA_019787425.1 Platygyra sinensis | reverse complement strand
TACCCATGTCCGGTTTTTTCTTCGGAGACGCCGTGCTTTACTTCAAGAAAGCTACACGTTTCTGTAGTGAGGTTCTTATGTTTCTTCCATCAATTTGGTTGAGCTTGTGTTTCTCAAGTTCGATGAATAGGTTTATTGTTCCTTTTGTCCCTTCAGGCACCACATAATTAAAATGTAGCTGTTTACGTGCAAATCAGTCGACTGTTTTGCGTGTTGTATATACTTAGCTCAGGCAAAACCGTACCGGTCCTCAATGTGGATCTTATCAGTTGCCGGTACTTCTCAGATTATATGTACGTCTGCAGTTGCTGGTGGAACTCGTACGTAAGTGAAAATTTTGAACATTATGCGGCACAAATTTGTTGTGTTGAAGCGTTGAGTCAAAGTCGGTCAAAGTCCAGCTTTGCACAGATAGGCAGAGAAGCTATGATTGGCTATATATATCACAGGAAAAAATGACGGATTCCCATTTTTGGATATTTTAGGGTATTTAACCCATTGACTCCTGGAACTATTTGCCAAAAATGCATTTTTTGGACATTTCAGTGGCTTTGAGGCTGGATCTCGGCCAAATTAGCTTTAATTTGGTGGAAAATGCATTTGTAGCACGACAGCGGGCCCTTCTTGCCACTAAAATCGCGTTTTACGAACTTTGGGCCGGTGCATGCGCAGAAATCAAAATTTTGAGTTTTTCACTCATCTTTTTTGAGCATTTTTGTGCATATCTCGGGCGCCATTGAGCCGATCACTCTGATCTAGGCATCATTGGAAAGATCTTTTCCTCCTGCAGAAGTTGAGTATAGATGATGCCAATTTTGGTCAAAAATGCTGACGTCAGAAGCGGAAGAAAGGCCAAGGTTCGTCACAGGCGGTTACGGGCGGCACAGGCATCAATGGGTTAACAAAAAAACCTAAAATCCAAATTTTGCGGAATTCTTGGCGTTTTTGGGCTTGGTTTGGATAGGTTTCCCAAATTTATCTTAAAAGGGCCCATCTTTTTGAAAATTGGGTCACGTGATTAACCCATTGACTCCTGGAACTTTTTGCCAAAAATGCATTTTTTGGACATTTCAGTGGTTTTGAGGCTGGATCTCGGCCAAATTAGCTTTAATTTGGTGGAAAATGCATTTGTAGCACGACAGCGGGCCCTTCTTGCCACTAAAATCGCGTTTTACGAACTTTGGGCCGGTTTTTGTGCATATCTCGGGCGCCATTGAGCTGATCACTCTGATCTAGGCATCATTGGAAAGATCTTTTCCTCCTGCAGAAGTTGAGTATAGATGATGCCAATTCTGGTCAAAAATGATGACGTCAGAAGCGGAAGAAAGGCCAAGGTTCGTCACGGGCGGTTACGGGCGGCACAGGCGTCAATGGGTTAAAGAATACCCAATAAAAATCCCAAATTTGGCAAAGTGAGACAAATCCCAACCAGGGAATTCCCAACAAATTCCCAGATTGGGACTTGTCTCACTTTGCCAAATTTGGGATTTTTATTGGGTATTCTTTAAATACCCTAAAATATTCAAAAATGGGAATCCGTTATTTTTTCCTGTGAGCTAACTGTCAACGAACGGATGTGACCTGTCTGTTGAGCAGACGTTCGTGGGGAGGAACGCATGACAAGCCTAAGAATGTCTGGGTAGGAGGCTAGTGGGGAGTGTGCTTCTGGAAAGAAATCTTACAACCGTATGCCACATTTGTTTACTTTATTTAGGTCCGAGATAAGTATTGCTCAGCAGAAAACATTTCCTGGAGTAGTGCAGCTGATGAAGTTAAAGTTGAACTGTTGACTGCTAGATATGAAGAGGGTGGCAGGAAACCTTGTGACGATCCTCTTCTGGTGTTACTCAAGAAATGGCCAGCAAGAGAGGAGTTTTGTGAGAATCCAAGGTTAATAGAGGGACAGGTTTGTTTTTAATCCAAATCAAGTTATATTTTGGATAGATGAAGGAGGGATTTTTTGGGTTAATACTGACCATGTGATATCCTGCATGATTAGGCCTAACAGGAGCCTTACTGAGGCCTTAAGTTTAAAACATAATAGCAGCCTCACAAGACATTGACTACGTATACCATTGTTACAACTAAGGCTAATTTAAGGCTTACACAAACATCGCATGAGCGTTAAAAAAGTCGGTTTTCAGCTTCTTGTCATGTTTTTGTTATGCTTATGTCACCTGATCTATAGTGAAAGCTAATTAAAACTTATGCAATCTGGGGGAAACAAACTTGTTGAAGCGAATATTTTGATGCAAAAGAACAATCATGTTATATTTTAGTTTTACAATTTAAAATTCTCCTGGTTATGTCTGTTTTGAACTCTACGAGAAGGCAAAATTTTTAATTGCCTGTTTGCGCCCTTGATGGCATTATAACAATTATTAAAGCTAAAATATTGACGCATATGAGCGAAGGAGCCCATCAAAATTATGGGTGATGTTGTTAGGTTGAGGATTACATTTCTCACAGCCAAAAATATTTTGGGTCAATTTTTGGCTTACGTCAGGTTGACGAGAAAACCCCAACACAATCCTAACTTTTTTCAGGCTCATGTTGGTCAAGCCAGAGGCTAACACGAAACCTAACATTAGCCCCTTTTTGTTAGCTTCTCACAGTCGAGAGCCAAAAAAATAAATGTTACGCTCAATTTTGGCTCTTGTTAGCTTCTAGTGTTCATTTCAGACCTTTGTTAGGCCTGATTTTGGCTCTGTTGGTCCAAAAAGTTTCGTACAAGATGAATTTTATTTTAGAGGGTAAATCATGGCTTCCACTCCCTGGGGTGTTCACTATCCTGAAGTGATAAATACTTTTAATTAGAGTTTAACCTCTCCACAACAACCAGCCTAGGATTGAAAGTAGAGAGTTGGCCATTTTGGGGAAGTAGGAGAATAATGGGGCACCTGTTTTTTCATGGTTGCAATATTCTCACGTGTAAAGAAAATGCTTATTGTGGCATGATAAATGTGTAACTCAATCAAAATATATCAATTAAAGACACAAACCAAATGGGAAAAAAGACCAATAACAAATGGTACAGATCAAGTTTTGTGACTTTTTGCAATAAAAAGTAGAGTTTTGTATACACCATTTACAAGTCAGTGATTAGAAAATGGCCACTTTTAAGAGGATATTTTGGCAGGGCATCTGACAGGATGCGGTGGTGCGGATCCGCATAATTCGCCTACTTCCGCATCCTCCGCATCTTTGGGGCATTTTTCCGCATAAAACTAGAAAATTGCTACATATTAGCGAGAAAGCAACTGATTACCATCATCAGAAGCAAAAATATCGAAGAGATTGATCATTTTGAAGAAGTTATTGACCCAAAACAGCGACGAAAACACGTCTTTTCGATCGTGAACAATTTTAAGCCTCCAGGCGTTCCGTGCGTCTTCTTGTGATGGGCCTGGGTTCTAGTTCTAGTGGTGTCCAGTCTTTCTCGTCCGATTTAATGCCTGGTTACTAAGCTTCGGACAACAACGAAAACCATGGAAAAATTGCGCTGAACGAAGAAATACGTGTCCACGAATGGCAGCAAAAGGTCAAACGTGTCGTAAAGGACTAAAATTATCGGTAAGACGTTAACGTGTGTTTTATACGTTGGAAAAAACCATGGCAGCAACCGTTTATTAAATTGTAGAAATTTCCGCATAATCATCACTTTCTTCAGCATAATATTGCCGAAAATTTCCGCATAATTTTCAGTTTTTTTCCGCACCCTATCAGATGGCCTGTTTTGGCAATTTGGACCTACTTTAGATGCCACTGCCATTGTTAAGAGGCAGCCATTGTACAGGAGTTAGAAAATTTGAGTGGATGTATGACCCTCCGCCTTGACACTGTTGTAGCTAGGTGGCCATTAGTGGAGGTTTGACTAAGGGTGAAATTATTAGTTTATAACATAACTGTTATTTCAGAATGCAGTTCCATTCTTTCCACTGCAGGTAAATCGCCTTGTTTCAATAATCCTCAAGGAAGATAGAGAAGGAAAGAGAAAATACAAATACTTCAAGGACAAAGATGAGCCGTCCTGGAAAACTCCACTTCACTTGGTTGCAGAGCTAAACTACACAACTGTTGCCCAGACAATTTTATGTCACTACCACGGGCAGCTATATATCACCACAAATCCACATACTGGAAATAATAATCGCAGATACATTCCTCTTGAATTGGCATTAATGAAGTACAATGATGAGGTATCTGCTTTGCTAATAGAACACATGAAATCTGAAAGGTATGTTCTGTTTTAGCCTGCCTCTCAAGTGTGAATCAGGGAAGCTAGTAGGGGATGTAAATGACACTAGGAAAAATTGGAAGGTTCTTTCTCTCTCCCAATTCCCCCACCCCTCCCCCCTACCTCCATCCCTGCTCTTATTCTGCCTTCCCTGCCTATGCCTGCTGCACCCTGACTTAGTCACTATAAATATAGCAGCAGGATACAGGGATGGAGAGCCCACCAGGGAAAACTAATCAGGCCAATTAGCAAACTTTTCTGGCCCTCTTTTCTCGCGTGGTGCAATTTCAAAATAAAACTCAGTGTAATAAGTAAGAAAGACTAAATAATTGGAGGAACAAAAGCTCTGTTTTTACCTTCAGTAAAGCACTTTCCAGTTTCTATCAAACTGTACCTCTCATTATTCAAAGCTTTCAATAATCAAACCTGATCTCTAATCACTGATGTTTGTTCAATTACTATCACAAGAACCCCGTCTCATTTTAACCCTATGAATGTTGTTTAACTGTAGAGTGCTGAGGCTGTTTTCATGTAATTTTCAAGACAATCCTGTCAGCTTTCATGAACTGGTAGAACACCCTAACATGAAGGTTAATCTATCTAGAATGATATACATGTTAAGTTTTATATTTATTATTAACTATGAAAGTCATTAATTAAGCATTAATTTGGAAACAGCTTTACTAGCTGAAGGTTACATGTCACAATAATTGCTTTCAAATTAACACCTGAATTAATTCAAGTGAAGATACATGTAACTTATTGGTATTCATTATTCATTTATTCACTAAAAAAAGTCAATTATTGTCTTAATTGAATGATTTATTAATAAACAACTTGAAAGTGGAACATATCATGGCCTATTCCTTCCCCTGCCCTCTCAAGGGTCAAGGGAAAAACAATATGACAACTTTATTTATATATAACAGTTACTGTATTTATTAATCAACTATAGCAACCTATCTTCCTAACTACAATCAAAGGATAAAAGTTTCAAGAAAAAATAAAACCTGTTTTTCATGGAGGCTGGCAACAGTTTAGTCTTGAAATTGCTTGTCTTCTATATCTAAGTTTTTCCATAATTGAGCTCTATTGTACAAAAGACTTTGAAAGAGAAGTGCAGCACTAATTTCTGCAGTTTTTGGCACGTACAGATAGTAAACCGCATTTGATGATATATATTTGTTGATGAATTTTGCATTATACATTATTAAGTAATAAGATTAATTTATTATTAATCTTATTTTTGTTGCTATCGTTATTGTTATCGTTATCGTTATCATTGTCATAATGTCATTGTTGTTATTGTTATTGTTATTGTTATAATTGTTATTGTTATTGTTGTTACTATTGATGGTAACCATTTTTTTTTGCAGAAAACTGTTGTTGCGGTGCTCAATTGCATGGTCAGCCCTGACTGGCGACACTTACCCAAACCTAAGGATGACTATTCCAAACAATTGAAAAAGGACATTGAACTAGCCTGGAGTTCAGAACCAAGTGATCCCATAAGTTATCAGTTTCACTATAAAATTGTGGATGGTGATGATTGCGGAAGAGATCCTACACATGATGACTTTAATTGGAAGGCAAAGTCATGCCTCTCTCTGATTGCTAACAGTGGAAATAAGGTGACTTCAAAATGTTACTAATTTTTCAATATTTCTCTAGTTTTTTAGTTTGTTTACAGAATCTCATATTTCATTTCTTGTTTCTAATAAATGCAGGAAGCTATCCAACATCCAGTTATCAGACAGCTTGTGAAAAGAAAGTGGATAAAATATGGCCATTTCTGGTTCAGGTATTTGTACAATCATTACGTAAACATCAGACCAGAGCTTATCCTGGTTTCTGTAGCATGAAGCAACTAGGAGTATTTCTACTCCCCCCTGGATGGGATGCTAATCCATTGCAGGGTTACCCCCAGCATTAAACTCACCGGCACCCATCTGTACATGCGGGTGGAGAGAAGTATTATGACAGTTAAGTGTCTTGCCCAAGAACAACACAATGTCCCCAACCAGGGCTTAAACCTGGATCACTCAATTTTCAATGAAGCCAAGTCTCCCATAATTATTAAATATTGAAAATTATTAATAAGGAGAACAGGGGTGGTGATCTAGGATAAATGGTGACCAATTTCCTAAACAACAAGTGCTGAAGGTGCAAGCTTCTGCCAGGAAATGTTTGGATTTTAACTCCCTAAAGACTCCTTTCTTGGGTTTCTGAGTCATTTCTGGCAAATCTGACTGATTTCCAGATACGAATCTGTGCCAGGAGAATTAAATGTGTTTCAGACCAGCACGAGAGCTGATTTCAGTTGACACTGAAAACTAGAATAGTTTTAAGTTTGTTGGCTGTAGTAACTGTGAGGCCACATTAGGGGTTTTCCTGATAGGGATTATTGAGGTAAAAAGGTATTGTATCAGTGGAAAAAGATCCTGCTCTTCTGCCCGACAACAAGCCACAAGCAGGTATACAGGATATTTGGGGAGAAATGAATGAGATATGGGTATAGAGAAGGAAAATCATTAATTTTTGCAATTGGAATTAGAAGACATACTGGATATTTAGGCCAAAGATTAATGAGACGTGGGCTACTTGGACCCCTGCTCCCTAATGGGGTCTTAACTGTTTACCAGTACAATACACCCGCAGTAAATATAATTAAAATTAAAGGGTCATGCTGCCATATACACGTATTGCAGACCCATGTAACTTGCCTGCCAATACTGTGTTGCTTTCTGTAGTCTTTTGACAGGCCTTTACTTGATGTATCTATTGCTGTTGTCATTCACATTGCTGTATGGCGCAACTAAAGCAGACCCTACACAGTACCAGGACAGTGCAGATGGACTGAGAATGGTCTGTGAGATTTTTGTTGTGTTGTGTATTATGGCCTACATTGCTGATGAGATCAACGAGATTGAAAAGTAAGTATTAATTGTTGACTGCTTAACAGTCAGTTTTTTGCAAGCTTTCTTTTAAATTGTCAATGCATAATTTTGGCTTTGGCATTTCACCCCCTGAGGGGGGAACTCTCTTTTAAAAAGGTCGGGGGGTACTCCATTTACATTAAAAGAAAACAGCCTTAAGTAGAGTAGTCAACGACAACGCTTCAAATGTCAGCTGTGTTTTAATTTATAAAAAATGGAGATTCATGGAGATTATCAAATCTAAGCTGACATTTTTTAAAATAACTTCAAGGTTACTTCAGCTGTCGCCCTCTCGGAGCACTCAATTCCTCTCCCATATAAGAGACC